>FN649731.1:1679830-1705240 GCA_000310025.1 Ectocarpus siliculosus | reverse complement strand
ACCCCTGTTTTTTTGGGCCCCCGGGGGGGGGGGTTCCCCCCTTTTGGGGGGGGGGAAGGTGGGGGGGGGTTCCCCTTTTTTTGGGGGGGGGCCCCTTGGGGGGGTTTTCTTTTCCCCTTAAAATTCAAAGAAAAAACCCTTTTCTTTTTTGGGGTTTGGGGGGAAAAAGGGATGGGTTTTGGGGTTAATAGCCCCCCCCCTTGGGGGGGGTCCCCTTTTTTTCCACCCCGGGGGGGGTTTCCCCATTTCTGGGAGGAGAAGGGAAAACCCTTTTTTTTTTTTCCCCCCCCCCCCCCCCCCCCCCGGTTTAGTGCGTGGAAAAGAAAAAATCAGACTTGATCGCGAGCTCTCCTGTTGTTTCCGCCACACGTGTTGTGCCAGCGCTGAGGTTATTCTTGACAAAACTTGAGTGCCCCAAGCGTGCTTTAGTATGGTCCACGAAGAATGCGCGTAGAGAACGCCCCCCATGTGTCTTATGCCGCGGGAGGGATTGCCGCTTGTCTGATTGGAATGCCCCGCCCCCACAAGGACCCAGCTGCGCCCAACTAGGCCATCCGGCGCAGGTCACAGAAGCACGAAACGACGAACGGATGCAAGTCAAGTTTGCGAACAACCATTGGCATAACACCCAAGGTGGTCAGATTTGCGGAACCTAGTAGTTCGTACCTTAAGTTTGTGCGTTGTGTGTGGCTCAGCAGCCTGATGCCTCTGCATGAAAACTGCCTGTCACTCTCCCCTCCACAAAGCGCCCGGGCGGCATCATGAATTCCCTGACCTAGACACCACGAAACAGAACACGACAGGACCACGGGGAGACCCCGGAGCGTCTGCCAAAGGTAGGGCTGCCGTGCTCATGTCTCCGTGTTTTCTAGACTGGAAATACAGGAGTACACTACAAGGCTTCGGAGGTGGCATAGAATAGACAAGTTCTCTCCTCGTGCTGTAGACCGAACTCGAACAAAACTGGTTTTATTCAGCCTTTCCCAAAGTCTCGAGCGAGGCTCTTTCGAAGTAAATTCAGCACGTAACCACGCTCTGTCCTCGCCACAGCAGCGCCGGGGGCTCCTCCTCGTCTGCATCCTCCGCCACCACGGCCTCGTAGAAGCCCTGTTGGCTGATGCCGCTCGGGAAAGCGAACGTCCCCTCGCCCTTTGGCCGCCCTCCCTCGAAGCGGCCCGTGTACACCGTTCCGTCCTGGTGAGGAAAAACAGAGATGGTAGACAAGAAAATAATTAAGGACGTTATCGCGGTCATCAACGAGTGTCCGACAAGACGGGCGGGAGAGGGCTGACTCGGTAGTTTGGGCGAAACTGTTCACCATCGGCGGCCTCCTCTACCCGAGGCTCTTCGAAAAGGTTGCCAATAAAACGAAACAGCCAGAAGTTCTCCAGCAGAGGACAAAAGCTGCGCAGAGAGAAGACCGTGAGAAAGCATGACCCGTACTCGAACCCCAAAAGCGGCATGCCACGCGTTCGGGGAACGTCGACAGGTCATAACAAGACGCAGGGAGCCGTGATCAGGAAGAACTCAACTTTGAATACTAGTCCACAGTCCACAGCAGTAATCTTCTGGTGGTGGGAAACTTTCTATGACCGCATATTTTACCTTGAAGACCCACGTCCCCTCGGTGATGGTGCCGTCGACCCACGTGCCGTGCATGGTGCTGTCATCCGCGCCGAACTGGTACATTCCCTGGCCGCTCTTCTTGTTGGCCACCCAGGTGCCGCTGTAGATGTCCCCCGTTGCCTGCCGTCAGTGTTTTTGAATTGTGTGTGCGCAACACGGGAGTCGGCACGCATAGAAGTCAGGCAACAAGAGCGATTCAACACCGAGGCCATCGGAAACAACTGAGTTTTGTCCTTGATCATCGAGACAGGTTCACCCAACAGCCACTGTATAGCTCTATCCTTCGTCCGTTGCGACGCGGGTGTCGAGCGACTAGGCCATTGAGTGGGGAGAACTGCGAGATGGGACAATACTGGCGTGGGAACTGAATGTTCATCGGTGAGCGTGGTACGCTGGTGGGTACTTTCAGGTTGGCCTCGTTTTTTATTTTTTTGATTGATGGCTGCCGGGGTAAGTTGATTAGTTGCATGAAATATACCACGAAGAAGGGGTCCGCGTCAGTTGGGCCAGCCTGGAGAGTTTTTTCATGTAACGACAATAAACAACAACAATGCATCCAGCAACGCTCATTTAAACCTGTTCAGAGTTCGACATCTATCTGCTAAATACTGTATGGTTGCGTGGTACTGTTGAGTTGAACGACTTTGCTAGACCTCCAGCCATATCGTTCATTCCATCTCTGTGCACGGCGAAACGAGGACGAACCTTGTACACGTAGGTCCCCTCTCCCTCCATGGCGTTGTCCTTCCATTCCCCCGTATACTCGTCTCCGTTAGGATACGTCATCTTGCCGGTGCCGGCTTTCTTGCCGTCCGTGTAGTTGCCCTCGTACGTTGCGTGTACCTGGTTGGTGTTCGGCGCACGATGTGTTCAGGCGTTCAGAACGATTGGCAAAGCCGTGTACTGCTGTAGTGTTCCTTTTCTTTGACCACCTTCGAGAAAACATCCACCAGGAGGCAGTCTTGTGTTCTACGCAGTGTCGACATTTTTCCCACGGAGACCAAATTTCTCCTGCGTTCGCCTGTCTCGCAATAGATGGGAGAGCCCGAACACATCGATTAGCCCAATTCACCGCAAACCACAGGGCACAGTGCGTTGTGTTCTGCAACAGACCAACAAGCGCGACACGTGCCAACATACCACACACATTTAATAACCTCCAGTCTTGTTCGACCCACGTCATCGGCATTTTCCCGATCGGACCACCAGAAAGGTGACACGTCAAGAACCGCACAACACAGGTTGACTGCAACAGAGAAAACACCTGAGGGTCCTCCCCGTCTTCCTCTGCTGGCTTCATCCAGGTGTACTTGCCAGGTCCGTCTTTGATGCGCTCCCCGTTGAAGACCCCCTCGAAGCTCGACCCCTCGGCATAGGTCACCTTCGCCTTCCCCGGTCTCGGCAGCCAATTTGCCACCTGCGCCCCGCATGAAACGCGGGGGAAAGGCAGCAACCGCACCGTTACGTAAAAGTAGTACATGCATACACAACGGGGTTGGATGGCAACGAAAATGTTTTAAGACGCCAAGAGGAAGGGATGTCCTGCCTCAAATGTGGTGCAGGCAGAAACTAATATGGGTGTGGGAGACACACATGTTATGTACAACTACACTGTCACAGCGGGTCAAAACAATGAACAACTTGTTTGGACTATGATAAAAAGCAAGTCTACACAGTGGGGTGACGTTTGTTTTTGGCATCTCCACCGAAACGAGGGGGGGATTCACGTGCTTCGTCATAATGCTGACATTGTTCATAACTTGTTCGTATGAAAACAGGAGTACTTCTGTGCTGTGAGGCACAGCAGTGCCACACGTACACATGTGTGAGGCACAGCAGTGCCACGTACACAAGTGAACTCAGCAGGAACATGCCGGATGAATAGCAAAATCGGCATGGAATTCAAAAGCAAGGTCGAGAAACATCCCAGCGTCAGCCATCGCTTCACTGCTGCGACGGTTGTTGTTGGACGTCTGCAATCGAGGCGGCACCTGACGACCTCAGGGTCAGGATCTTCAGCAATAGTACATGTAGTCTACATCTTTGCTCGCCGATTGCGCGCATCACGACATATGTTGAGCCCTGCTGGCGGTGTAGACTATCCATACAGCAGTAGAAGGGCTTAGAATCGAACATGTGTTAAGCAGCCCTCACCAGGAAACTCTGGCTACCTCATATGCCACAATGGTGGTCAAACCATACCCACGTATGGTCAAAGACAGCGTGATCGACGAAACATGGATGTGGCCTACCGCATCGAGGGTCGCATACATATATCCATGTACCTCGGGTTCGGCATCTTCCGCTGTGTCCAAGTACTCCGCCTTGTACTCCACTTCTTCGTCGCCCATGTTTGGTTATCTGCGTCCTGCTCTCCGCCAGCGAATGCTCAGTATTTGCGCGCACGCCGATGGATAGCGAAGCTTGCAACAACACAACAGACCAGAGGAACGCCATAGAGCGCGCGTGAAACCGCCGAGTGGAACCGTTCGCTGCCGGTTGGATGTTGCGCCGCGTTGAGGTTTCGCCGCATTTTGTCTCTACTGTTTCCGCCGGCCGGTGGCGTATAGCCAACGGCTGAATGGCTGACGGCCGTGGTTGAAAGCAGAAGAAGTGGAAACACTTTTTGCTGGAGCTACAGCCTGCTGCATCAAGGGTTGCGCTTACCGCTGCATATTGCAGCATCAACTTGTATGCGACACAGGCCTCCAAGAGGCGTAGCTTGTGTGGCCACTCGGTAGACGCGAAGGAAAAGAGAACATGTGCGCTTCGTTCGCACCTCCCAAGCACTCCGCGGCCTTCACTGTGGGGAAAGCGGGACAAGATGTCGCTGAGCCCGCTCGCCGGTGAGTGTTGCCTCAGGTAGAACCATGTTGGCCAATCTGTTTGCCGCCGACACGTCACTCGAATAGTGCCAGCTTGCCACGTGTATTGTTCTGCAGAGCCGATCTACGATGATGCGACTATATTATGCGCACAAAACTTTTCCTTTCAGCGGTTGGTCTGCAAATGTCAAACTCGTAAACCGAACTCCGTGACCAGCCGTTAGCTCCAACAATCTGAAGGCACCCACAAGCTCTAGGGGCGGCAAGGTCAGAGGCCAACCCCTGCCGCGACGCACTTTGGAAAGCAATTGTGCCTGCACAAGTGTGCGTCACATGCATAGATCCGACGGTACTGAAACTTGCACAAGGCAGAGGAAATTGTTCCAACTTGAAACGGAGAGGCGCTTTTCATGGTAGGTTCTTTTGGCCCCCGCTGGTAAGGATCGTCCAGAGTTTACTCGAAGGTCCCCTTGTGCCAGTGTTGCAAAAGTGATTGTGCTTTGTTCGTCCCGTCTCTTCTGGGCGCTGGTCTACACGTTCGGCATTTGTTTAACGCACGGGATTGGATGAAAAAGAAAACGCCCCCAACAAAGCAGAAAAAACATATTTAGAAAAAAAAAAAAAATGCGTTTGTGTTCGGTTTTTTTTTTGTAAGAGGTCTCTTCTTTTCTTTACTGCTGTGTAGCAAGCACGGACCAACATCAACACGAACAGCAACCAGCAAGTGCAGAGGTGCTACTGCCGGCATCCCCCATCTCCACGCCTCATTGACACATACGTCTTCCACGCGCACAGGACGTATCACCCTGTACATAAACCCCCGGCGGAATCGCGTGCCAAACAAATCCTCCTCCTGGTGCTGATTTGTTGTTGTCTGCCCTTCGATCGCCCAGGCGAACCTACAGCAGCAACGGGCGTCGAAATAGAAGCCCGTCGCCCCTATCCCGAGAGCTGCTAAACGGCGGCAGGAACGCATTCAGTAGCGAAGACGCCGTCACCCCGCTCTCTACGGCAGGCAGCGGTGGCGGGTATCATTTCGGCTCCGGCGAGGGGACCCCAACCCCCCTTTCGATCAGCCAGTCGCTCAAGGCACGCGGCGGGTACTCCTTCAACGGCGGCGTAGACTCCACCACAATGCCGGCAGCCTTGCCGCTGGTATCGCCGACCGGCGACGGAGGGCCGGCTAGCCCCGGGTTTTCCTCCACCGCTGCTTCCGGCGGCACCACCACCGCCACCGCTGGTGTCTCCAACGCCACCGCGGCCGCCAACGCGATCCCGACCTTCTCCGAGATAACGCGGGGAGCCATCGACCGGAACGGCGCCGTCCCTCTCGAACCCTTCGCGAGGGCGCGGGTGAGGGCCGTCGAAGAGGGGTGGGCGCGCTGGGCGGCGGACCGGCGGGAGCGAGAGAAGCGGTGGTGGATCAGGGTGCTCTCGGTCGTGACGTTTCTCGTCCTCGTCGCGGTCCTTGTCTGCAGGCGGATCGGTGTGGGTAGGTGGAGCTTCGGGTTCGAGACGAATATGTAACGAGGAAGGTTTTGGTGTAGGTCTTTGACGGTTTATTTTTTACATCCTAGGGTGCAATTAGTTTGCTGTTCTCTGTGGCCACGGAGTTCGAGGACCGTGTCCCGCTGGTTGGACGAAAGCACCAAAAGAGGAGGGAATTGTTGGTACGTACAGCGTGTACAGAGGCCACGAACCAATATTGCGATGACAATATTTTTTTTTGCTTCCAGACGCACAATAAATACAAGGTTATATCGGAGAGAATACTGGCCCTTTGCATGACGCTCTCTTGCAGTACTTGCTGTGTTCGATCCGTAGCGATCCATGACGTGTTCACATGAGTTTGGAGAAATAAGAATCGTGTATCTCCGTAAATGCTGTTCCCTCCGAGCGTGTTAGTCATGTCTGCAGAGGTCAAAACACAATGAATTTTTTACTCGCGTTCCAGTACGATATCCGGATCTGGGGAGCTGTCCGCTTCATGAACCTCTCGCTGGCGCGACGAGAGCTGTTGCAACGATGGTTTTTCGTTTAAGTCCAACGTCGTCTTACCCGGCCCATTCGACTTACACGTATCCTGCATTCCACGTTTTTAGCAGCACCATTCAATAAACGCATTGCACGGTGATGGAAAACCGCGTTCTTAAGAACCGTGTGGCCGCTGTGTCGCTACTTTTTCTGATCCCTTATAGGCGTCTCGATCAGTGGCCCAACGGCGACGTTGCCTCCCGGGGCGAAACAGTCGCGGAACGGCGCCCCCGGCGAAGCCGTCTCGGTGCGAGACCTCTTCTCGGCCGCGGTGCACGACATGCCGGCGATCGTCTCCTCGAGGGACGAGCTCGCCGCCGTGATAAAGCTCGCCGGGATCAAGAAGGCGAAGGCGGAGCAGGTGGAGCGGGCGTGGTCGGCTCTCGTTTCGGGGGAAGCGCGCGACGTTGATGTCGACAGCGGCGGCGGCGACGGCGGCGGTGGTGTCGGCGGTGGTAACGGCATCTTGCAGCGCTACGTCAAGGGCGGAGCGCTAGCGGCCGAAGTTCTCGTTGCCGGGGTGCTCCGAAACGCCGCCGCGGTGGCAATTCTGGCGGTGACCCTCGCGGCGGTGGTCGCGGCCGCGGCGTTAGCCTCCCGCGGCTCGCCATCGCGGGGGCAGAGCAGGGGTGAGGGTTTTACTTGCGGAACAGGCCGGGGAGGAGGAGCGGCTGCGAACGGCGGCGGTAGCAGCAGCAGAGCCCGCGGCGGGAACCGGCTTCAAGCGCCGGAGGGTGACGGCAGCTGCGCCGCCTCCAACGGAAGGGCAAATGGGCGCAGCGGCGGCGGTTGTGCCCCCCGGCCAGGAGGTGATGTACGGAGCCCCTCCCCGATGTCCCGCAGGTTGTGAGCGGGAAGCAATGTATAATGTGTGCGTACCTAGCTGATAAATCGCCGCAGAGGTTTAGGCCGTCTTTGTGCGCTGCGCTGCATCCTGGCCGACCAATCACTTAGTCGTGGTGGTATTTTTGTGTTTTGTTTGCCTCCTGCGCATGATGCTTGGCCGGTGTGATGAAAGTCACGGCTGGTGGAGGCGCGGGGATAGTTTGTTTTCATTATTTTTCTTACGTATGACACAGTAAATTCAGCTCCTTTCACAGATGAGCGTCTGGGATAGATTTCGCAATGGGTTCATAGCGTCAGTTGAATTGTGTCTCGTCCCTCATTCTGACGTCGAGGAGAAGGTGAGGGATGACGCTGTAGGTTCCTTTTGCAGCATCTCATCGTGCGTTTATAGCATAACACGCCAGTGGCGTGTTTCGTTTTGAACTTGTTAAGCATCGCGGCGTGTGACCAATGGTAGAGGTCGGTTTGGCCGGGGTCAAGGGAGAGAAGATCCAGCGGTGCATGTGCGAAAACTGCTTGTCGGTTCATGTTTCAAATGTAAATGTCCAACTTGTGGCTGTGGACTGGGTGTGCCCTGTGCTAGGCGTGACGTTCCTGGCAGAGCACCGAGCGAGAGCTCAGTCTTAAGCGGATTGACGCCAGTCCTACGTGCCGTTGCTTAATCGAGCCGAGGCCGTTACTGCGTACAAAAAGTAGGATATGAGTGCTTCGTGCTGCCTACGCGTTAGTTCGGGGCTAGTTGTAAGGTCTATCACAGTTGCATGTATATGTTTTTTAAGAAATCAGGAGAGTGCACATGCGTGTGGGGTTGCATTGTAAAGAGTATAGTGTAGACTGCCTCAACGATTGGTTGAGTTAATGGGGCATGTAGTAGATGTATACTACAGCAATAGTGCGGGCTACGTTTTCAGGGAGCCTGGTGTTAAGAGGGCACCGGGTTCAAGCGAGATATGTAACCTGTGTATGTAACACGGACTTACTTTTCTTGTAGGAAAGCTTGGGGACAACCCTTAACTTGGACGGTAATATTCGATGAAGCCCCCTTATGGAGCAGCCAAGCTTGGAGCAGTGAGAGCAGCTCACGGTTTGCAAAGGCCTCGCCTTGTGTAGCGGGCTCCCGGGACCTGTGCAAACCCGACCCGACCCCACCCGTTGTCAGTAAGGTCCAAACATCTCGGAGTCAGAACCGAGCTGCTAAGATATAACGGTTAAGAAATGACGGCGGACCAACGTGGATGGATATCCAATCGCCGACGTGCGCGGGCATGCCCGATGTTGTCGAACATCCTCTGGGAAAGGCAAAGCTCGCCGGAAGATCGGTGACCTCGGCTCGAGAAAAACGAGGAAGATACGTGCACACGACAAAAATTCTCCGGCGAGTGCTGGAGGAGCACAGATAGAGTACGACCTAGATGGCTTATTGCCGTGCATTGCCTGGTCTCCCGTCCGATCTCATTTTAAGGTGCCCCTCTCTTAAGACCGAATAGCGAGGACAACGTCGTGTTGCACGTCAAAAAGAGCGTGACAATATACCATATGTAGTTAACTGGATCCGCCAGTAAGCCTTTCCGTGGTGAGGGTGCAGCTCTATCCCCCATCAACCCGTTGAGTCAAAAGCAAACCTTGCCCCCCCGTCATCACGGCGACCACTGTTCTTTAGGAGAAGGGCGTGGGTGCGACTACTTCGTTCAACTGCTTTCGTTCGCCTCGGTTACCCGGCGCAGAAATATTTGAAATTACGTCTGCAAGGTACTAACTACTGTATTACATGGACGTCGCCATTTATCGGGAGACTATCTCACTTCACCCCACACGACCTACACGAGCACCCGACACACTATACAACCCCCGCACCCCTCTGGCATGTGCAGGGACAGGGTGTAGTATGCACATGTTCAATGACTCAGGATGTGCACAGGACGTGTAGCTGGCGCACCGTCATGTCCTGCTAGTGCCAACGATAAGCGCCTCGGCGCTAAGCGGGTGGCGGACTGCATCATCAGCGGACACTCACCCACCACTGCATGCACCCCTTTCGTTCCCGCTGGGCATCATACACGAACAGGCGCTTGGTATCATAAAGGAAGAGGACAAGCCACGACCCCCCCCCCCACCTGGCGGCGTCGAGAAGCACGCACGAAAGCTCTTTTCTTGGGTTGTTCAAAGGACTAAACACACATGAGTACATACACCACACATGGATCCGGCGGCGATGCCTCTGCCACGTTTTTTCCGTAGCCCTTTTTTTAGCACGAGCAAACGGTGGCATCCGGAGACCCCTGAGCGCAGACGGGGAGAGAACTGCCGCCGATTCCGCCGCCGAGGCCTCCACTACCACTAGACGTTCCACTCCCGGCCGCCCGGATGTACACCGAGTCCAGAGCGACACTCTCGTGTCGCTTCGTGAAGTCTGACGAATCGAAGACGACCATGGACGGGGATTCGACCGTTTCGTATAACACGGGACACGAATGCGATGAGGCACGGGGGTGGGGGTTGAAACATGAAAATGGGAAGTTAGTACTGGATCATGTGTGTGTAAGCCGTGGAAATCGCCGTGTGTTTTTACGCGTATGTTGCTATTAGTCTGAACCGTTCTGGATATTGTGCCTCTCGCGATTCTGGGATGTAGGTCCTTGGAAACACAAGCAATGTTACAGTTGTAGAGAGCCCATGATCACACGCTTTGGCCTTCGAAACACACAGCCGGTAAGGTCGGGAAGGAGCTCGACTGCCCACGGGGTGCGGTGCACTGGCGGTGCCAACAGCATTGTCCGACAATATCCACCCTTCACGCTGCAGCGGAAACCTCTCAAGAACGTTCTTCCCCTGCACGGTTTCACCCTTTCCCTCAACTACTATCCGGGAGCCGCTTTTTGCCGCAAATGGCAGGAAAGGCCCGGTCGAACACTACTGTATACTTACCCCCGAGTATTCGGAGCTCGCTGAGGTTAGACAGCACCTCCGCCATCTCGCACTTGGTTGGGGGGGCGGCCTGGATTGTGGCGCGGGGGTTTAGCCAAATGGGGAGGGGGGAGCGGAGGGGCGGGGGGGGGCACTTTATTCTTCGGGTGTGATGCCCAGCATCTCAACAAGAACAAAGCGGGATATAGGGTCTAAGAGATTGGGTACTTGTCGCGATCTCTTTCGTTCAAGACCTCCATCACGCGTCACCCATTTCCCCACCAGTCCATGCACGAGCTGCGCTTTCCCCGAACGGAAGTGGGAGAGCCGAGAGAGCAAGGGTGTACACAGCACCGGCCCGATCACAAGAACGTACAAAAATTGAGGAAAGCTAGGCAGAATTTCGAGAAAAAACTCAGGCGGCAAAGCGTAACCGACAAAGAGTTGAGGACAGACGCTCGACGTTTGCCGCACATGACACAGTCAGGGTGAGCCTGTTTAGCTTCTCCTTCGTGATCAGGTCGATCCTCTGTACATCGCGCTGCAGCAATCTTTTCCCGACACAGGAAAAATGCCCGGAAGTTGCAGTTTTCCCAGCCTCCACTCTCTGCATACTACACCACGCTTCGCACCTGCTTCAAGGTATTCTCGGGGTCCTTCAGCCACCCCCCCGTCTCGGAGAGGGGGATGGAGAATGACACCCCGGTTCCCCCGCCCGCGAACCCCCCCGCGACGGACAGGGGAAAGGCCAGCGTCGTCCCCGTGTTTCTCGCGCACGCCGAGCAGTAGAGCTCGACCAACCGGAGGGCGTCGCCGTTCAGGTTTTCTGCAGATGGGGGGGGTGGGGTCGGGTAGGTTAAGCAGCTGCAGGTTAGGTGTGTCGGTACGTGTGTTTAGGGCTGTGTCTTGCGTCAACACGGTCTGTCGTTGGTGCTTATCATGCTGCCAGGGTCCCCCTTCTTCCTCCGTCTCCTTCCAGTACTTTGTGCGAAAGGTGGAAGGCTCGCACGGAGGATACATGCAAGGCCCTGCTGCTACTTGTATGCCTGCTGTTGTTGCGGCATGGGCAAGGGGGAGAACGGCGCGGACGAACCCACCCACCTTCTGAGAAGGTTCCCGAGAACGATCCGATTGAGAACTCCAGGGTCCCCGCGTACGCCACCCCCAGGTTTCCCGAAAAGGCAGAATCGGCTTTGAACCACCACAGCGTGTCGTCTACCCCGTCGGCTGGTCCGTCGGACGGGAAAAGGGGCGCAATCGGCAGGATGTGCATTGCAGCGGCAGGCAGAAGGATGTGCATTGTAGCGGCAGGCACGTGATCAAGGGGAGCAGGGGTTACTCGTAAGGCCCCTAACATGAAATCAGAATATCGTTTAGTCTCCCCCTGGATACACTGATGTCGGAACCCCGATGTTTCGTAGGGTCAGAGGAGGTTGATGAAGAAGAAAATACAAAGAACACGAGAAACATGCACCCGAGTAAGTATCTATCACTTCGAAAGAGAACACGGTAAATCACCATTTGTTTTCAAGGCGACTACTGTGGTGTTCGCGTTTCTGCTCGCGGCGAAGTCCGGTTGCCCGACACTTCCACGGAATTCTGGAAACGGATATCACGCCCAACGCAAGCATTCTCGCGTAAGAGTCCACTCGAAAATATATTATATCTCGAACGACACCAGACACCAGATGCTCCATGTCTCGGGCACATATTCGGTACAAACAGTCGCGTGCCGCGTGCTCGACACCTCCTCGCGTTTTATTTAGCGCGACGATCCCAACCTCATCAATATATATTGTCAACAAAGGGTACGTGACGCCCTCACCGTCTGAGTGCACGATCGTGTCCGACCCCGACAAGAAAAAGCTCAGCAACCCCCTGCTGCTCGGATCGTGCCTCGCCGCCTCGCAGTAAGACCCTCCGCTCTGGCACACCTATGCACGCAACGCGGCGGCAGCAAGCAGCGGCGCGTCGCGCTTGAAAGGACAGGTGCTGACTAGGGCGCGGACAAGCCGCGCGCTTGTTACCTTGTTCCATGTTGCATACTTCTAGCTGCAGAGCAGCCTTGTTCGCGACGGTCGCGCCCCCTCCAATATCGAGACTTCGAATAGGCGTTGTCAGACGGCATCTCGGAAAAATTGGAACCACAACTCTAATATCCGGGGTGGCGTTGCCTGCTATAACTTGTTCTCCCGTCGGCAACGAGTTCATTGGTCGCTTGTGCCCCCGAAATATTCGCTGTTTGTCGTAAATGGCAAAACACCAAATCTATTATTGCCATGTCATCATACCTTCCAGGTGCCGACTCCAAAGTCGAACTCCGCAGCCTCCAGGAGCCCCCCCCCCGACACCAGGTACACCGTGCCGGCCTTCGCTGAGTCGCTCCCGTCAGACACGGTGTAAGTGAAACTGCCATGACGCGGAAATACGAAGGGGCACGGTGGGAAGAAAGGGTGAATGAGCCTAGCGCCTATTGAAGGACACTTTCCTAGGCTCAAGGTTGGCATGTCAGGTTTGAGGATCAATACTACGTGTTGCGGCACGGCCTATGAGCATAGGTTCGATACTGTTCTGCCTGACACTGCGGCGTTGGTGGCACGGTCACGGCGCTCACGGACGACGTTAGTCAAAAATATGAACTGAATATCTTGTCCTGCTGTAGGATAGAATAGTGGAAATTTCGAAATTCGAGCAATCCGTTTCTCGTCCGCAAGAAAGAACGGTGTAGGCACAACCAATCGGGGACACACGCGGAAGGCGTTCGTCGCGCGTGCAGCGAAAGGATCCCCGCATCTCCTCTCAGGTTCTGGCACTGCTGTTGGAAGTTGGGGTCACCTACATACCTTCCCCATCGCCCAGTTGGCTCAGCATCCGCCGCCGGTCTCTTGTACACCACACGATTGCCTGAACCGGTCACTTCAACGCCACCACTTCCAGCGATAACCTCGCCTGCTGCTGGGTCGTACCCGTACTCAGAGTACACCTTGGAAAGCTACGAGGATGACGTGGTCGACGCGAGCAATGGTGATGTGCGTGGTCAGCACGAAATGGATACGCTTTGCAAGCAACAATGTAAAAAACTGCTCCGCTATTATTTTCGCACGTGATTATAGAGGCTGGCCAGTACGTACGATGGCTTCGTGGAGGTGGTACACGGGCCCCAAGAGCTGCTCATTTGTTAGGTACACCGACGAAAGACGTCAGCTGCTCCATTTTTGACAGCGGCCGCCTAGGCCAGTGCCCCCGCCTTACTAGCACAATATTTGGTGCTTTGATAGCAGGAAGCGAATAAGGAATGTATTTTGTTGGTCACCCGACCATGATGTGCAAAGTTGGCATAGAGGGTTGCAACATGGAATACGAGAGGGAGCAGCTTCACGGACAAATCGAACAGAGTTCGACCAGCATATCAGGGACGGAGAATCTCGTGCTATTCGACGCATCAACGTAGACATACAGAGCCTTGTCATAGGCGGTGCCGTCGATGGCCTACCTGGTGAAGGGTACCCGATTCCGGCAAAGACGATATGGTGGCAACGAGATCGTCCCCGTCTAAGTCGTAGCCAGACAAGCGAATCACTGCTTCTCCCCCGGGAGACACAGAAACCACTTGATGCAAAGCTAGCGGAGCTGGTGCAGTGACATCCGCGCGATGCAGTGGAGCAAGGATACAGAGAGGGCGACATAACGTGTGGTTGTAGACATAGTGTGTAGACAAACTTCACAATGTTTGGGTTGGCGCTACCAGGACACAGGTACACTTGCCACGGAAATACGTTACTTGTCCTTCACCCCCTCATTTTGTAGCCTGCAGATGAAGTTCCATCTGAGCCAGAGGTTGAGGTGTCATCATGAAGCTGGGTGCTAAAGAGTAGCAATGCGCATCTGTAGTCAATGTGGTACTCATTCACCAGCCCGTTGGGGCACTCTCTCTCTGCTCGGCCAACAAAAGAAGTAACCCGTGCAGCCGAAACAGGTTCAGCCATGAAGGAGGCTTACATGACTATCGAGTCGCACGCTTGCAAGAACTACAACTGTAGGGAGGGCATGGGAGGGCATTGTTCTTGTTATCACGCATGTACCCCATGAGTTTGATGGAACACCCCGCAAATACATAACAGAACCGTCCACAGTCAGTCGTACTGTGTCTCTGGACACCCTTGGAGCTCTACATAGGGCAATGGCACTTCAGCACGCAGGCCGACTACATGTATTATTTGTGCTGCTTCTGTGCATACAAATACAAACACATACTTGGAGTGCATGCAACGCCTTGCTTGTAGCCCATAACTTTTAGAAGCAATAACATGCATGCATACCTATTGCTGTTGTTCTCCATGTGCACGAGACCAGAAAAGTCAACAAGGAGGGGAGACCGACAGCAGTGCTTCTTGTTCTCCGCGTCGAGCTCGTCCTCGTCCTCGACCTCGCCATCCGAGGGCAGAGCAATGCGGCAACGCCGCTCCTGCTGCTGTTATTCCTGCTGCTGCAGCAGCAGCTTATGCCGCCAAATGGTGCTAGTTGTGTCGGGGGTGCGCGTCCTCGTTTACGGCGCTACCGAATTCCTCCGCACGACAACAACGAAACCCCGTCCTCGTCGTCGTCGTTTGCCGTCGAGAGCAAAAAAGTGGCGTTACAATACACGATTACACCGCCTCCTGATTTTTACAACGCCCGCCCCCCTTCATTCCCTTTGTGGGATACACTCTGCGTGTCCCCTAGATCGTATTCAAGCTCTGTCATCTCTCGTCACCGGGTGCAGGACCATCCTTCACGCGAAACAACAACCCTTTAGCAGTCTTTTAAGAGCCAAGCTACCTCCACCACCATGAAGTTTGAGATGGCTGCTACATTGGCGTTGGCCGCCGGGTCTTCGGCGTTCGTTGCTCCCTCCGTTCCCTTGAACACCCGCGTTGCTTCGTCGAGCGCATCCTCGAAGACGAGCATGATGGCGGGAGACCGGTCGAAGTCGCTGCCGATGCTTCCCCAGCCTCCTCTGGTAAGAAGGGCAATAAGCGAGAGGTCTGGCGAAAACAGAAGCAGATATATATGACGTGTTCGATGATTTGGGATCAATGCTTTGGGTAACGAGTGTGTCGCTGCCGGCATGCACGAACACCACCTGCTGTCGTTTTTCCTCTCTACGGCGTTGTCTCCGGTTTGAATCACCAACAGCAGCAGACAGCAGTGGAACAGCGATGTTTCATGGCGAACTTGATACCCTCACTTAATGGCACTAACACCGGTATCAAGCATTAGACTGCTGTCGACTCATCGCGCCCATTCGTGAGAGCCTCTGCGGACAATTTTTGCTGTCCTTCCCAAGGACACAAGACGACCCCGAAATGATCTTTTTTATCATGAACGAAAAACCTGACCATCCACACGTCATGCTTTTTCCTACAAGACAGATCGCTGAAATGGCAACGGCGTGCTATGTATGTCTGAGATTGCGCAGGGTAATATTCCTCCTGCCTGTGTTCCTCTGGTCACGCGCACCCTAGATGGGAATGCCGGTGTTCAACCACCACTCCTTCTGTATTTCCCGCTCTTGGTGCCCGCTACGCACGCTGTTTCGAGCGCAGCAGCGGGCAGCATCATCTGCGCCGAGAACGTGCATCTGCGTGTCCCCCTGTTGTATCGCACGTGATTCTGAAGCTCCCAAATGTAGAACGCTTCCTAACACATGCTTGCACAACTCCTCTTCCACCGTAAGTTCTCTTGTCATGCGCTGATTTATTTGTTTGTTGTGCTCCCGGGCCAGCTACTAGAAAGACCCGCATGCATGTGCCTATCTGTACATATATCCTGCGCGCACGAATACGTGCGTGTGGTTACGTACTTCGGTAAGTGGGAGCGGCTCTGCTGTTGTACAGTAGCGCCAAATGCGTGAGGGACGTGTGTACGCAGCGCCCCTTGCCTTGGCTCCTTATACATAGCGAGAGCCCTGTTCAGCGGTGGTCATCTTGGTAAATGACGTTTTCGCGTACAGTTCGGGCCTGCGCGGTGAAAAACAAGCTTGTGTAGGTAGCCCGTATCTCAGACAGGAAGAAGAGTGGTGGTCACCCAGCCTACATACGATGAGACTCTCAACCGGCCTGATACGTTTCCCCAACGATTGTGGCGGAGGTGTGCTGCCGCGGCACCCCTTTTAGTTGTGTCCGTTACTTGTTGGTGACCAACCCTCTTGAGAAAGACGTTGGCGTTGGTGTCATGCGCTGCCGACGAAGCGCTTGTATGGCAAAGCTGGAACACGAAATACGCAGAACGAGATCCCCATGCTCTGATTGGTCTATTTTGTCATCGCGTATCCTACATGGATGAATATTTTTTCGACGCCTGTCTGCTGCGCACGAAACCGGCAACCTCAAGCCGTACGTACAAATGCTCCAAGCGGGAATCTATCGAGCTGCCTAACCACCAAAAGGGAATGCCACAGGGTCATTGTTGGTGCATGATGTTCCGCCCTCTTGCCCACCTATAACGGGCAGTCCAGACAAAAGAAACTTGAAATCGGTTTTCTCTCGCACCAGTCCCAATCTGCCGACACCCTCCTGGACGGATTTTACGGCAACAGTTGATGGCGTGCATGCGCTTGCCCCCCCCCCCCCCCCCCTTGAAGCGTGCACAACCCCATCCACCTGTTTCCCCACATCCAAAAATCAGCAGCAAGTCATGTGCATACGCGTGCGCGGTTGTTTTCTAACCTGTTTTTTTCACATCTCCTTCCTTGTTTTTTTCTTGCGCCGTCCCCTCTCGCCTATCGTCTTCTTGCTACTCGTTGACATCATGGACTGCGTTGGGCTCCGCCGCTGGCGGCGCGTTCACCTGCCACACCGGCTTTTATTTCCCGTGCGCCTTGGCGGGGGGGGGACTGATCCGCCGTGTACTCTTATGCGCACTGGGTTCCCGGGAAAAACCGGACAATGGATCTGTGCCTGTTTCACGTGGCGAAAACCACAATTTCAACACACACCGACGCGCGAAACGTGCGTGTGCTTGCCTGGACTTCTTACACACAACGGCGGTGTGTTTCCTATAACATCTACTGGATGCGAAATCTACATGAACGGGGCGGGAACAAAAACAAACAAAAAAAACGCCTTCCCCCCCTCTAGCTGGACGGCTCCATGGCCGGCGACGTCGGCTTCGACCCGCTCGGCCTCTCCAGCATCGCCGGGCTCGCGGGCGCGGACCTGTACTGGATGCGCGAGGCGGAGCTCAAGCACGGGCGCGTTGCCATGCTCGCAACTGTGGGCGTGCTCTGGTGCGACGCCTTCGGCTCCCTGCCGGGCTTCCCCTCGGGCGTGAACCAGATGAAGCTCTTCTGGGAGGTGTGGGCGGAGAAGCCCCAGTACGTTGCGGCCGGGATCATCTTCTGCGGCATCGCCGAAAGTGAGTTTTTAGCTCAAAAGCAGCATGTATTAGTGTGTGTGTCGATATTCACTTGTCAAGTAGGCAGGCAGTTTTTCGTTTTTGTTAAGAGAGCCGAGATGGTTTTGAAGCAGTCGAGTGAGGTGTGTGTGGGTTGCTGTTAATGGTTTGTGGTTGTGTGGACCCACGCGAAGGTCGTCTTGCGGCAGCAGCAGCAGCATCGTCGCTAAACTTGGGGGAGGAGAAGTGCACAAGGAGTCAAAGTTTGTGTAAGGTCTCGCCTAGGGCTTCGAGTTTGAGTCCTCAAAACTCTGGTTTGCGTGTTGGAAGCCGTCAACCAAGGTTCGGCATTGGTCCGGTTTGCTTGGAAGCATAAGAATCGTAAGGTAGAGGGAGGGGACAACAGGGCTGGCACGCGAAAGCTTCGCACCAAATATTCGTCGGTTTTTGTTGTCGCTTGTATCCACTCCTTAATAACCGGGATATCCCGTTGTTCCAACCCCGTCCCGGGGTTGAAAGCAGAGTAACGGGGTTTTTATGGCTTCCATACCGGAGTAGAGAACTTTGGATGGCGGGGGAAGGGCATCAGTCCGTACTCTTCCATGCATGATTGGTTTCGGGTTAGCAAGACGGTGTCGCGTCTGATGGTGGGGGTTAGGGCCCCATTGTGGGGGGGTGTACCATAGAAAGGCGAAGGATCGCACGCCTTCCAGGCTGAGTTCCATTGCTCGATGCTGCTCCAAAACCAAGAGAGCGTGTCTGCCAGTGCCGACAAGGGTGGTACTGGAATGATGTCGTAGAAAAATGTCGTCTTTCAAAAATGTAAGAACTTTTCTGCCTCGTATCGGTCGGCTCTCGCACCCTCGTTCGCTGTTGTGGAGTATTTAGTCGAGCTTTGAAAGACGGTCTAGGTGCGGTGCGATCGCTCTCGCTGCTGTTGAGGCACCCTCTCTCGACACTTCCTGGGTACGAACAGCGCACGCGCCGTGGTAGGGCGAGGTGCCACAGAATCAAAACAAACAAATAGGACGCAAAAATAGCAGTCACGCCCATATATCCCAAATCCGAAGAAGCAGCTGGCACGGGGGGAGGCGGCCAGCAAAGATGCAGTCCCCCTCTGGCAAGTCGAAACATGTGCTACAAGTGTTTCGTATTTGGGATGCCCGCTTTGGAGAAGTAGGTCGGCGTTTCGTGTATGCTTACAGACGACGGAAGAGGCGGCCTACGCAGCTATAGATCGCTCATTGGATATATCGGAACGCAGACATCATGCATGCAAAATCTCTCTATCAACACAACCGCGTCCCGCGACTCCTGGAGGGCCCGTCCTACACGAAAGATTAACGAACCGCCCCCCTTCCTTTCCTTCCGCGCCTCCCTGCTATCCCCCCCCTCCCCGCGAACCGATTTACTGGGAATTTGACTACTGCTCAAAAACAGTCATCTCGGGAATCGCCACGTCGTTGGGCCAGGAGTCGGGGGACCGGGCACCGGGAGACTTCGGCATCGACCCCCTCAAGCTCGACAAGAACCCAGAGAAGAAGGCCAAGCTCGAGCTGCAGGAGATCAAGAACGGCCGCTTGGCCATGTGGGCGGCGGCGGGGATGATCATGCAGGGCCTCACCACCGACGGGGGAGCGATGGACAACCTCTTCGTGAGTGTTTTTTTTTTTTTTTTGTGCGCTTGTTTTTTTTGTTTCTTTTCGATGAGCCGAGGAGCTTTTTCGGGGAAGCTTTACTCGGTACGTTGCCGCCTATCAATTGCGAAATACCATATATTTTTTTTTTTGTAGATCTAGGGAGTCTGCCTGCAGCGTGGACGTGTATTCCATCCTTTGCTGTGATGTTGTGGTATCTCGACACTGCGTGTATTTTTTTTTTTTTCGTCGCCCGAATCAATGTTTCGTTTATGGTAGTTCTACCGCAAAGACGCTCGTCGCGGAAGAAGTGGTTTTGTCCACCTTCCAGCATGATTTCAGGATTGCGTAGTGAGCAACGGGCCACGGGGGGCGGGCTCTGGGAGACTTGTGCATGCCCGTTGCAAAAAGCCGCGTCGCGCTTGTGGTAAGACTTGGGGGGCAGTATTTGGCTGGATTCTGTTGGTTTGTTTATACGAACTGCTACTAACCAGATGCCGTGGGTAGGTAATGCTGAAACACTCCCAAGTCGTCAATTGGGCACTCGCTAGTCTACGTTCAGGGTCTATGCACACATCTGAAGCGCTTTTTTACAGAAAGACTCACGTGGGTTGTCCACTCCCCCCCCCCCCCCTTCTCCCTACCGTGTCCTCGCTCTTTCGTACCCCTGCCTGTGAATATGCTGTAACCCTGGCCGCCTTTCCTCAATTTTTGTTGTTGTCCCGGACACTTCGATGCGCAGGGCTAATTTAGTAACCGGACATGACGTTTGGCTGCCTCTGGGCCTGAGGTCCTGTTCGCATCACATCGTGGACGTTGTGAAAACGACGGCTTCTTGTGGCCTGCTATCATGCCGCTTTCGGGAGGCGGGTTGGGACAGGGGATGCTCGGGGAGGGGGGCAGAAACGCCACCGTACGTTGTGCTGCTCCGCCTTACTCCACAATCGACAAATGAGCACATAGCACATGGATTGTGTTGTTGGTTGTGGATACCTCTCGGGAGACTTGTGCGCCCTTTGGACCAGTCGGCTAGATCGGGTATTGCCTTTGTGGTGGCGGTCGAAGCGTTGAAGTTTGTGCGTGCACGTCCAGCGTGAGAGTTTATTGTTTCCCGTACTAACCGTGATTCGGAAAACCAAAGTGCTGCAGCCACTTTGTTTTTCTGATGTATTATCTCGCTACGAACAGGCGCTCGAAGTAGTCGTTTGGACCATCGGTGGCCCTGCAGACTAGCAGCTGGGAACACGCCCCGATCCCTGCGTCCTTTCTCTTTGCAAGGTTTTTTAGTTCGTATTGTTGTTTTTGGACGCACGCGCTTGACTGTTCTTGAAAGGATTCGAACAGGCATGTTTGCACACCCCATAGATGTCGGCACGTATACGGTAGCATTTGCCACAGGGTGGTTGCCACTAATTGCGTGTGGGCTTTTTAGATGCGCCATCCGTTAATGGTTTTCGCAAACCGTCAGGTACAACACTTGTTCTCTGGTTTGTCCAAGAGCAACTTCGAACAAGACAGTGGAACCTTTCTTTGTCGAGTTCCTTTTGTGACAAAACTCTCTTTTTGACAGCGTGATGAATCTCACACAAGTTTGGTTGCACGATTCTGTTGTGCTCTCCGTGCGTGCGTGCGTGCGTTGTTGGACGTTGCCGCTCGTGCGTGCGTCTATGACAACCATCCGGGGTCCAACGAGCAACGCTCGCTGAAAAAGTGTTTGCCCCTGGTTTGCTGTTCACTTGCCCCACCTACCGCCGACGAAAGTCAACCATGTTGCCCTCGCGCGTGTGTGTAGTAAAGGCGGTGTGACATGAACTGCTGTGCGTCGTCACCGTTTGAATTGGTTGTGACAATATCCTACATCTAAAGCAGGCACACGAGACTTTCCTCAATGGTATGCATGTGCGTTCATGACTGATTTATTGAGGCAAAACTATATTGATGGGTGGCCCCGGTGGTGAATCCTCGTACCCTTCCGACTCTCTAGATTGCGGGTTCAAATCTCTCTGGAGTGAAAAAAAATCAATGCGGGAAAAGCGTGCGATCGTGAGTAACACGAGATGAGGGAGGACCTGCAGAAACCTCCTCGTAAAAAAGATTACGTTGTAAGCACCGCACGAAAGCATCACCGCAGGGGAAGCAAGGAGACACAAAATAAACTCCAGGGTGGCATCGGCTCAGCGGGTGCGTCAAAAAACATTCATGCACCGCACTGCGCAAGATTGTCAAGATTCGCGCCTCTGGAATAGATTGGACGAAAACACAACACACAAAGTACAGAAGAGTAATCGTGGGTTGTGCTGGAGACTAGACAGGGCTGAGTCGGCGGCCAACCATACTGTGCGCATTGGTGCGTATCAAGGTATCAGACCGAAGTGCGAGTGGCTGCATGTACATGGACATGCGCATGACATTTTTTTTTTGCTCCTCCTCCCCAGAAGCCAGAAGGGAACGGGAACCATGAACCACGCCAATGTGTCGTTTCGGGTTGGCTAATTCCGCCGCCGCCGCGTATGTAATCAAAGGTGCTCCCGTAAACATGTGTCACTGCTGCTGCTGCGCTATTGCTGTGGCATGGCGATGGGACAGATGCATCTGCTTCAGGGGCATGTCTGCTTCCCTCACGCTCAACCGAAATTCGAAACAAGTCCCAGGCTCCGGCGCTGCCAGCGCTGACGAGGCGGCGGTATCTGTCGTCACAAGGGGCTTGAGGCTCTCGCGAAAGCAAACGACGTGTACATTGTAGGCGTACAACATTTCCCTTGAGCTTTCATCATGTACTCTTTGCTTGAGGCCGCCGGGAAAGGTGCCCCTACCACCCCTGCACGAGACCGTTCATCCTTAGCAGGGCCACCGCCATCACGTTTCGACAGCACCGGGGGCAACAGCATCACGGCCGGGTGCTTCTTGGGTGCTGCCGCAGCCGCTGCTGCTACTCCATCCACAGGGCCCCCACCCGTGACGCTTTCGACTGCGGACACGTTAGAGGTGCCCGTGGGCACGAAGAATGCCGGGTTGTTCGGGGTTCGGCAGCAGCACCCTTTGTTGGCGGTTGGTGGTATTTCTCGCAAGCGGGCTCATGCTGGTGTGAGCCAGAAGACGGCCCCGCGGAAAAATCCGAAGGGGCCGGAGCAGCCAGGGCAAACCGGCCGGAATACAAGCATCACAGCTGTTGGTCTTGACAAGCAGCAGCGGTCGCAGCAGCAAGGCGTGACAAAGACGTGCAAGCCTACAGACAGCTTTGAGATCCCTGCCATGAAGATTCTTCCTGGCACCGGTAGTATAGATTCCGAGCGCTCGCCTGATGTTGACGTGATGGGCACGAACGGAGGAGGTCAGGCGTTCTCTTCAGCCCACCCTTCGGATGACGAGAACAGCCAAGGACTGTATACCACCGACGTTTCTTCTTCCTCGCTTCATGAAGAATCAAGGCTCGACGGAGCGGCTCCCGTGGTTGTCTCGCACGATAGAAAAGAGGAAGGGGTGGCAGAGGAGATGGCAGTTGATGGAATTGACGCGTCATTTGGCAACCCGCCAGCTTCCACCAGGCCGCTCCAACCATCTAAGGATAGCTTCGGCAGTTTTCAGATTCCTGGCCCAACATCGTTTCTCATGAGCGCAGAATCGCCTGAAGAAAATACCGCCACTACTTCGACTTCGGTGCAGCAGGAGGTCCAAAGCTCCCACGACGGCGGGGCTTCTACGAGGGAGGAGCGACAGTCTACGCAGCAGCATCACCAACAACAACAGCAACAACGTTTAAGAAAAGGAGCTCACCAAAAACCGGCGGACCCAAACGGAAAGAAGCGCGTAGGCAGGACAAAACCTCAAAAGGCAGGCGGCAAGCTCTTGTCGTCTCAGCGACTCGACGGGATCATGGCTGCATATTCGAACAACAACCTTGCCCCGCCCATCTTGCCAACGAGCGCCGCGGCCACAAAAAAGGAGACCATGGCCGTGAAAAAAAACGGGGCAAAGCGGACTGTTGGTGGAGGCAGCGGCGCTGGCGGCAACAAGCAAGCGAGGAGTAGTACCAGGGTCGGGGCGGGCTTGTCGGAAGACGTGCCCGGCGGTGGCGGCACCACATGTTGGAGGCAAGGGGCAAGCAACAGTGCCGTAGCGAGAGCGGCGGCAAAGGCGGCGGAACGGATGACAAAGCTAGAGGCCTTGATGAATGCGGCCATGGAGAGCCCGGTGACCTACGAAGAGCAGGTCCGGCGGGAGCGTCTGGCCCACCTACGAGTCATGTACACGGTGAGGGAGCCAGGTGGACGTGTAGGATCTTCATGGTCGCCTCAGGGCGTAGTCGAACACGCACTTTTTGCAAACGATAAAGAGACTGCCGAAGTAGCGTGGTTGAGCTGCCACTTCGCTTCTACATTCTGCAGGGGGTTGATTCGCTTGAAGCGAACGGGGAAAAACAAATTGTGAGCCAGGCGTACAAGGTGTGTAGAGGCTGATTGATTGTTATGCTGCAGGTACACGGCGCTCCGGAACGTCTGACAGCAACTCGAAGCAGTCCCCTTCCAAGCCTTTTCGAGGTGCTGCTGCCAAATCGCCAAACACGTACCACGACAAACGTAAAAAGGGTTGGCACGTTTCAGAGTCACATGCATCGGTGTACGTGTAGCGGATGAGGGAGAAGCATGAGGCGGTCGGCCTTGTCGTACAACGAACAGGAAGGCGTGCTTCGCCAGGGTATCCCCTTATGCACACCCATCTTGCCGCACTTCGCACTGTGGATTTAGAAGGCAGACCCAACCCTGCCTTGAAAGTGCATAAAGCATGCCACGAGTTTAGATGGAATATCGAGCCGGCAGTTCTGGACGCTATGTATGTCATCACCACACACGAAGTATTACGCGCCAAACGAGCAGAAGCAGAATACACCCAAGGCTGCTTGGCCTCACGCACAATAGCTCCCAACTCACCCCTTGAGAGAGGATTGGGCAGTTGATGCTAGACAATGACGGAAACCTACGGGCGCGTGACTGCTTTCGACGCTCACCACCCTGTCATTTTCCTTTTTCCTCGGGGAAATGTTATCATCCCAAGAATGAAAATCTTGAGCTTGCGTATCATTCTGTGCAGATCATGTGCGTGTGTGTCTACCCACCCTTCCTTGTTGATTATTTCATCCGTGTGCTGGAGTTGCTTTGGAACACAACGTTGCGTCACAGCCCAGCGGCTCGCCAATATCTATCAGTTCTTTTCCTCGTGTGTCGATTATTGGGCCCTCCTTTCGCTGCTGATTTTGCTTTGGAGCACAACCTGGCGGTTAGCACCCTGGCTCGTCTACGACGACACCCCTGTATGTATCTCTGCTGTTGTTGTTATTATGTATCAGGTGGAGAGGGATATGGCGGAGCTACCGGTGGACTTTCTGCGGGGGGTCGGCTACGAAGACTACGGCATGTAAGAACGAACGAACGCAGGCGGGTACTGTAAGTGATGACAGGAGAACCGTGGGTCCTCTTGCCTGGAACAGAAACAAGTAAGAATCCGAGAGAAACAGGCACGGCCAGAAATCCAGGATACACTACGAGAGCAACTTTCGATCGACACGCAAACTTCTCCCATGGAAGAAACGTGCGAATACACCTCGTAGGGCCTTCGCAGACGTCCGCCTCTTCTGCCGCAGTCTCGGGTGTTACCCTTATCACTCAGCCAACCAACGACCTCGGACCTCACAAACGATGCGTATCCCACAACGTCACTACATCCAAAAAACGAAAGACGCCCCGGCGTACTGTGCCAAATGGGCTCCGGGTCCAGAGCTCTACAGAGGACGCGGGACCGGTAATTTGGTTGCCGTTGCCCCCCCCCCCCCCCCCCCTTGGCCGCCAAAAAACCCCGGGTCGGGGCTTTTCCCCCCAAAAAATCCACCCTGTGAGAAAACCCAAGGTATTCCGCAAGGGCCCCCCGCTCGGGAAATCCCCCCCCTGGGGCAAAAACCGCCCGCCTTCCAGGGGGGGGCGGGCCCTTGAAAAAACCCCCCCCCAAAAAATTCCCGAAAAAAAGCCCCCGGGGGGGGGGGGGCGGGTTAACCGGGGGGGGATGGGGGAACCCCCGTTTCCTCCCTTTCTAAAACAAATTTCCCCCCCCCGTAATTTTACCCCCAACGGGGGAAAATCCGGGCTGTTTTTTGGTTAAAAGTGGGTCCCGGA
>FN649731.1:1619243-1668155 GCA_000310025.1 Ectocarpus siliculosus | reverse complement strand
ATTTGGGTTCCCCCCCCCCCCCTTTTTTCCTTTTTTTTTGGGGGGGGGTTGTAAATTAATTGGTTTTACCGGTTAGGCCAGAAAAAAAAAGATCCCCGGTCCCCCCCCCCCCCCCCCCCGTTTTGGTTTTCCCCCCCCCGTTATACCCAGAGGGTCATGGTTTCCTTCTTTTCGGGGGACGGTTAGTAAATTTTTTGGTTTAACCGCCAAGCCCTGCAAACCAGGGGTCCGGGTTTCCCCCCCCCCCCCCCCCGTTTTGGTTCTCCGCCCCCCGGTATAACCAGAGAGTCATCATTGGAGAGACCGGAAGGGTGGGTCATACTTCCCTCGGAGAGGTGGAAGAAGCAGACCAACGACAAGGGCCTGGCGTACTACCTCGACCTCGAGACGGGCAAGACCCACTGGTTCCCTCCGTGCGAGCAGTGCTACAAGGTGAAAAAGAACGAAGGAGGTGTTGGTTATCTTTAGCTTGCTCAATAGGTTGACAAGGCGAGACCCCCAGATACCGCCCGACCGCGCGGGGCGG
This sequence comes from Ectocarpus siliculosus, assembly GCA_000310025.1. NCBI lineage: Eukaryota > Phaeophyceae > Ectocarpales > Ectocarpaceae > Ectocarpus > Ectocarpus siliculosus. The sequence continues at coordinate 1,667,629 of FN649731.1, read as the reverse complement.
TGATTTGTCGCGGAAAACGAACATGTGTGCGCTTCTTCGGTGGTGCTTGATGATGGTGTACCGATCGTAGAGTGAGGTGGAATAATCATGCTACTCCAGACGCTGGGAGACGACCCTTCCGCAAGCAGTGTTGGGGCAAGATTTATTTCGGCGTTTCTTCCCGTTCTGGTAGAGGGGGAAGACGATCGCCAGGCGCCCGTTCAGCATGTTAATTACCAAAGTGCTTGCCAATTTCGTCGATTTTGTGATACCTTGTGGCACGAGGTACCACGAAAGTATATTTGTTACATAGCATTTGTACGTAGATGTCGTTTGTGCTGATGGCTGGTAGATGATGATGCAACCCTACCCGCTCACTTTCGGCTCGGGCTCGGTGCGCAGAGGGAAGGCGAGAAGGTCTGCATGGATTGCGAGGAGCAGGTGTACTGCGGCCGCTGCTGGACGATGGCGCACAAGGAAGAGCACATGGCGGGGCATGTGTGGAAGGGCGCCGACTCCGGCAAGTACCATTCCGAAACGACAAGATTTTTTGTGCACAAAACATGCCCGTGCCAAAGTGCGATTTGAACGGACGTGTTTGACGGGTTATTACGTAGCCGTCACGAAGACACCCGTGTTCCGCGGAAGGAGCCGACTCCTCTGCATGTGCTGACCTTGACACGCTGACCCGCGAACCGCCGTGCCAAACCCAATCGATCAAGGCCCCCTTTCTTCTACCCGTCATTCCTAATAATTATCGTCCTTTCTGAAACCTTGCAGGTAAGGAAGACCTTAGCCCCGGAGAGAGACACTGCGTCGACTGTGGATTCCGAAAGGCCAAGTGGGTGTGCCTTCAATGCAAGGTGTGCCCCCCTCCTCTCGTCCTTCTTCTATTCATGAGTGTACCCCTCGTCTCCCGGTTTGGGAGTGGGGCACGGAGAATCTAGGTTTATGCGACTGATTGATGCTCCTCGGGGAGAAGCCAGGGGGGGTTGACGGCCCCCCTGGTGTTTAAAAGACACACTCTGTACCACCCCTATCATCTCCTGAAACACTCCGCCTAGCCGTTTGACCAAACGTGACGTTCACGGCGAAGTACCGGTATCCCAGTCGCCGCCTCCATCACTTATCACTTGTGGCCGGGCCTTCTCCGCACTGTTTCAGTAAGTTTTTTTCGACAGTCCCGTGTCTGGTGAGTCCAATTGCTTGTTTCCAAAAACATATGGCGAGTATGTTGACTGCTTGCTTCTTTTGCGCCCTCCGATGGACCCCCCCACACACACACACACACTCCTCAACCCTTTTCAGCCTTCCTTCCTTCCTTCCTTCCTCCCCGCCAGGATGCCCTGTGCGGCGAGTGTAACGCTAGAATTCACGGGAGTGGACACCGCAAGAACCACCAAGTCGAGACGTACGCCAAGTCCAAGAAAGGCTGGCAGGTACGTGTAACGCGTGTTCGGGGGTGTACTGGTTCTTCTGGCTGGTCACGGGCTGGTGTCTGCGTAGAACTGTCGACTGATACATAAATACGTGGTACGTACCAGGGTTTATGGCAACGAGCTTTGTGTTGTCGTCTTCTTGGGCCCGCGGTTGTCGAAATACCGATATTGTCCAACACAACCCCCCAACACGCCCACCACACGATGGCTCGCCCTTGGTATGTGAACGAACGGCGCACCCGGTGCCCAGTGGAGATATGTAAAGGCAACAAAAGCACGCCCTTCAGCCGTGTAAAGGATGGCGAGCACGCGTTGCCCCCACCCCCCCCTCACCATTCCGAAAAACCTCGCCCGCCCTCCGACGAAAAACAAAGACTGTGGAGGGTAGAACGGACAACGAGCCGACCTACTACTTCAACGCGTCGACGGGAGAGAGCACGTTCGACAAGCCGCAAGATCTCATGCTTCCCGAGGAGCTCGTCGAGCACCTGCGCTTCCTCAAGTACAAAGAGACCAGCGAGAAGTGAGTGTGTAGTCGAGCGCACCTTTGCTGGACCGCCTGCTACGTGATTTCGCTCGTGATGTCGCTCCCATACTGGCCAACCAAGGGATGGGATTGTTTTTTTTTTTTGGCCGGTTCCCTCAACGCTTCTTTGAAGACCATGTGTGTCCGTGTACCGTTTTGTGTCTACAGTGGCCCGATGCTCGTTCGGACAGTTGTTCGTTGTTTCCAGTATATTGCGCTGGTGGTTTCCGTAGGAAGCCACACGCGATGCAAGTAGCGCATAAACTAAAGGATCTTGACCGCTGACAAAACGAGTGACAAGAGAGGCGCCCCCGCCCGGTTGAAGGCGTGTGCCGAAGGAGAACAACAAGGGTGCACGATGTGCGCGTGTGGTTGCCATTGTTGTAGCCTCCGTATGTGCAACATATTTCTTCGGTGTAAACGATGCCACGCCACACACGACTCAAAAAAAGGTATGTGCAAAAGATCGAGAAACTGCAGTTCCAGCTCGAGGAGCTTATGTACGAGAAGGACAAGATCGCATACCAGTGGGCCAACGCACAAAAGGCAAGGCGAAAGAGAGAGGATTTGCTTCCACTTAAGCGGGGAGGGAGGGAGTACGAAGGGGACGAAATGAGTACTTTGTGTCTTCTGAGGGAGGAGCATGAGGAAGCTGTTATTGTGTTCGCCATTTTGACAAAGGACCCATTGCCCTTAGTCAATCCCCCTGCGGTGCTAACACGATCGAAAGGCTAGTTTTCGTGGGCACAGGTGAACAAATATCGTCTCTAAAACAACCACCGAGCGACGTAGCTAACGAGAATCTTGCATAGATCGGCGTGCGGGAGTGACAGCGCGAACTAACGAGGTTCATTGCGGCTTGCGGCTTGGCGGTCGCGCCGATTTCCTGTCTGTACCGATACGACTCTGTGTTTTCGCTTACAAATTAAGTTGAGCCTGTTGTCTCCTCACTTTTTTATAAAAAAACTCACGTACTTACGCAATAGGACATGAAGGCCGACCACGGGACAGGAGGGGGACTGTCTCTAAGTGGCCTCAAGTTTGGCGGCAGCGACAAGAAAAGCAAGAAGAAGGCCGCGGCCGAAGACCCCAGGACTCGAGAACAGGTGAACTACCGCGCTACCATACATCGCAACGCGAAACTTTTGAAACTTCAGTCCATCTGAAACGAAATTGCAGGTGAAAGACGGGATGATACACGCGTTCGTGCTGACCAAGATAAAGTGGTGCGTATTTAGCTTCACCCTTCGTTGTACCCCCTCCGTCGAAGGCGCAAAAACATGTTTTTGCCGGATTCACTTGACGAAAATGTCGTGTTGAGGATGCTGGCGAGAGCTGGCGAGTTAGAATATATTATGTTCTCCGTGCTTCATTTCATGTGTTTCGATACCATCACCCCGTGTCAAGATCCTTGTCGATTAATGGAAGGCACAGAGAGAGACGGATCGGATCTTCATTCGCACGACATCAAGACTCGCGTGAAAGGTGTTGTACCGCTTGCACTATCGTCATTGAACGTAACCTAGAAAGATTTGTGTCGAGACTGCGACGCGATTCCTTTCCTTCCCGCTGAATGAATTCCACAGGAGGAAGGCTACAAGAAGAGCCTGCTCCTCTCCCGGAAGGACAAGAAGGACATGGGCTTCGAGGTCAAGCTCAAGAAAGAGACGGTGCTAGACTCCTAGCTGCTTGTTTTTTCTTGGTCTGTGCTGACTCTCGCCTACTGTTTCCGTTGAGAAACCGCGAAGGTGGTGTTGTCGGTATCCCGAAACTCTGTTGCCATTTTTCGATTTTTTGACTGTCGATTTTGGCCGGAAGGGGCTATTTGGTTGTCGAGTGGCCGATTTTGTACTTCCGCAGGTCACTAGAACAACGATTGCTGACCACTTTTTGTATGTAAAGGATGCAACGTAGTCTTTGGGACCCGTCGGAGAAAATGTGTGTCGAGAATTATCTCCCGCCGCCAACTCGGCTTCGGGGGGGGGAGGTCTTTGTGGTTTCTGAATCTCGACATTCTGGGCCAAGCTTCCGCACTGACTCACCTTTTTATTGTTTGAAGTCGGAACTGCCCCATCGATTACGGTTTCGTTCCCGCTGTGGGCTGCCAACGGTTGTTCTTTTGAAGTTGGTTTGAGTGGTGGAGCTTGTATCCCGTGTGTCCGACTTCAATGCTTTTATTAATGGGTCTCAAAGCTTTTGGCCACGCCCTCAGCGGTGGCAGTAGCAGTTGATATCTGGGAAAAGCATGAATGGTGAACACCGCCTAGAGAGAATCACAGACCACGGACTTTGCCGGCAGAGGAACGCAGATAGATGTAAATATTCCACGCGTCGTTTGGCGGAATGGACCAGAGGAGGACGAATTAGCGCACTGGCGGAGTGAGAAGCAACGCCCGCGTGAGATATGTGGGGAAGAACGATTACCGACAGGATGTTTGTGGTGCAGTCGATGGAACAATATGCACCCGTCGCGCTCGGGGAAGGGTTTTACAAACTGAGACGCCGGCGGCTACATGTTTCTCGGGCAAGGAAACAGAACCATGTGTCTGGGGAATGCTGAAACTAGACACACGACAAGCAGGCCGGGAAGCGCGAGAGGTGCAACCAACACTGGTGGCGAGAGGTCACATTTTAGGTAGGTTGGGCCCTGACTACAACCTGGGGTGGGGAGTGTTGCGCGCCGAAGTGTGCCGCTCTATGCCTCATCTTGGATAGTGTCGTCAATCCAACTAACACGGCTGGCTGGAAGCATAGATAATGAGTTCAAGGTCGATCCCGTCCTCTCAACCTCCCCCAACCTTCACAGGTAGGTTGTGATCGGTGTGCAACCTGCCCCTCCAGCCAACAGAGAAATGACAGAGGGCGGGTGGGCGGGCTACACCAAAACCAACGCCAGCGAAAATCTGTCTCTTGGAACTATTGTGTCAGCCACCGCACTTTATCAGTAGACCCGTCCAACAAGGACCTCGTATAGAACCACACGGGCTTCCCTGATCTACCTCGCTGCTTTTCTGTCTGCCGCTGGTGCTGCAAGCGCTGCTCGTGCGCTGTACGCCACCTCTGAGGGAGCACGTCAGTTTTTCTACCATCGACTACAATATCACGCTCGTGAGAGTCCCCTCCGTCGGTAGTACTACCGGCGATGCTGGCGCTGCTGTTGTCCGTTCCTCCTAGACTTTGTCGCTCGTGAGTGAATCCGTCCGTAGTGCTCTACCGGTGATGCCGTCGCCGCTTGTTGTCCGCTCCTACTACTGCTGATTCGCTTTGCCGGCGGCGCTTGGCGCTGTTGCTGGTGCTCGAGCGTCCGTATCCGAGGCGGCGGTAGCATCGGCCACAACCTGCTGAGCCACGAACAGGCTGACGTCCTTGGAGCTCCAGTAGATGACGTGCGAGCCCAGCGCGAAGATGTACTCGTTCGTCACCTCAAATTCCTTCTCCTGTTGGCGACAAGGACATCATTCCGAGTGGGAAATATTACAGCGAGAAGGGAGAAAAGACCCCGAGCAGAAAATAACAAGACCAGCTCCTAAAAATCGACGATCTGTGCGTGCAGAGCGTAACAACTAGCCCGAACTGTCTCCGGATTGCATGGTTCGAGAGAGGGGAGAAACCTGATGAAGAGTATTAAAAGCGCGATTCGATTGCGGCCTGTCGCTGCGGTAGATCAATCGACACGACCCCAAGCATTTCACATTCTTGGACTGGTGTTTGTACCCCCCCGCACGAAGTCCTTGGGCCAGTCAGTCTTGCGCGCGGAGAGCGAGAGGAGGCAAGCAGTGAAAAATAGGCACCACACAGACCCTACGTCAACGCGTATGCAACCTTCTTGTACAAACGCCTTCTCATTTCGACGCCCTGTTGCCCATGATCGATGAAAACCCCCCCAACACGAACGAAGGTCTTCCGGTCTCAATCAAAAGACGGCCGGCATTCTACCGTCGTGGTCCGCCTTTAAGCACCGCCTCTCGTGTGTCCTGCACGGTGTTTCTAGAGCATCTCTTTCACGACAACAACTAAACAAACCAAGGATTCCAGAGAGAGAACCTCCCAAAAATGCCCCCTCAACCATTAGGCCAACGCAATGTAACACGTCACGGTAACCAGCATACCGCGGGGAGAGGAGGGGGAAAAGAGTGGGCAGGCAACCTCGTGGGCGGGAGCAATCGGAAGCGCCGAGAAATCATGAACGCGCGCACGACATATTCAGGGTTGCCGGAACATCTGATGAAAGGGTTTAGTCGTGTGCGTTTTATCACAAGCTACAAAAGCTTGGTGTTGTTTGTCTGCACCGCACCTGCAGACAGTAGTCCACTCGTCTGCCGCCCGCCAGGGCCCCGTTGCGCTCGAGGTCCTCCTCCATCACCGCGCTCTGCCACGCCGCGCGCGCCGCTCGGCGCTCTGCCGTGCCTGTCGTCGCCGCCCCGTTACCTGGCCTGGAGTGACGGTGGCCCTCTTCGGGTAACTGTTCTTGCTCCTCCTTCTGTTGCTGCTGCTGCTGCTGCTGACGCTCACCCGGTATACCGGCGAGGGAGTTCAAGGAGGCTTGGGAGGCGGCCGTGCTGGCGGTCTCACGTACTGTCAAGCGGGTAACACCGCCCACCCCTGTCGCTGCCAACGTTGCCATGGTGCCGTCGCCGCCGGCGGCGGTTGGGGCAGCGGCGGCACTGTCGAACCCTCCTCCACGAGCGTGACCCTCGCGTGATAAAGTCGCAAACTGTGGTGACGAGGAAGGGCTACAATTTGCGTGCGGGTTTCACAAGAATCGGACCGAGTGATCCGAGGAGCCAGCACCAGCAGCCGCGGCAGCAGCAGTAGAGGAAGCAGCAGCAGCAACAAGGACGGTGGGTTTCGGAAAAACAACAAGAAGGGTGGCAAGAGGGTACACCGGAGTGAGCAGGGGTACGCGAATTGTCGCGAACACCAATCCGCTCCCCCCCCTGGAGGCGAGAAACAAATTGCGATCGAGCGACGCATTGTTCTGTGGCTTCCTGCTGTTCACCTTGACCACACTCATTGTGTCTTCGCCCATGAAACTCGCGTCGCCATCATGAGCGTGATTGTGACGAGGTTTTGCCCTTCGAAGGGCAGCATGAACAGAGGGTTGAACTGCTACAAAAAACGAACTACAGTAAATAGCCTGAAGAATTGTCTTTCAAGTCCACATGTAGACTTGTCATCGAGAGCAAGTTTTTTCGCACCTGAATGGGCTTTCTGGAGGCCCGGAACTCTCGTTATCGTCTTGGTCGCCGGTCTGTTCGTCGATGAGCCCGATCGACTCCAGAGAACGCTCAATGCCCACCTCCGCTCTCCTCTTCGTCTCGCATGCCCTGGAATTGCAACACACCCCGAGGGACAGCAGGAATCAGACCCTACATAGCCGTTTCAACATCAACGTAGGTACCACATCATCACTAACAAAGGACAATCACGACGAGGGCAATAGTAGTATCGACAAGAACAACAACAACAACAACAACAGCAGTAGCAACAACAGACAATCAACAGAGGGGCCCCGCCGAACGTCAACCTGGCGCCGAATCTCTCAATTGATACGTGCTTACTGGGCATTTTTGAAGGAAACACACCAACCAGCACAGCTCCTTACCACGCGCGCGCACCACACGGCTAACGTACAAGTCAGGGCTCTCGTAATTTCCTAGGCTAACGTCGCCGCTATCACCAACCACCACCACCTGCTCCATATGTCTTGCCACCACCGCTGGACCTGGTAGTGCACCCTCAATCCCCCGGTCCACGTCGGCAAGATGACCGGCTCTTCCGGGGGGGGATCCCCCCCGTCGTTCGCGCCTTGAACGTCGCCGTTGCCGGCCCTCAGGAGCGGCTCCAGCCGGAACGCCACGGGGTCGTAGGGGTGGAAGATGTTGAACAAGCGTCGACACCTGATGCAAGAGGAAGGCAACACCGCCGGGGAGAGAGAAGAGAAGAGGAGAGGAGAGGAGAGGGAGAATGGGAGATATTTACAGAGAAAGAGACGGGGAGGTGTAAGAAGTTGTCGTTATTGCCGTCGTCGCCGTCGTTTTTGTTGTTTTCTTCATGAATTGTAAACCGTTCTGTCCCTCTTCTCCCCCTCTTTTCAAGGGCACAAGAACTTGTTTGCGAGCAGGTGCTGCAGGATTGGTGACCGCGGTGTAGAGTGGAGGTGGAGGTGGCGCCGGACAATATGCGGTCGTCGAATAGACATCGGGTCTCAGGCTTCAACGAAACAAAAATGACACTTTTCACCGAAGTATGAACGTTACGGAACCAAGGGCCTACCTAACGGCACCATCATCGACAACGAACCGCCAAACGGACAGCCAACACTTCAACCCCACAACTGTCCGGCGGTTTTACCCTGTGCGCTGCCGGCAAAATGCTAGTAAGCTTGTTACCCACAACGAGGAAATCCACGATGGTCGAGTCAGTTTCTCCGGGCATTAGTTGCTGAAAACGTGGTTCGCTGACCCATATCGATAATTCCAAGCCTCTCCCCGTTACATCCCGGAAACGTGGAATGCCGAAGGGATAAGACACGCCCGTGACGGTGTCATTCATCTGTATCCCCCTGCCAGCCTGCCCCTCTTTTTCTCTTTGTGACCCTATCCCCGTTCCCCCTCTCTTCCGGTCTGTCTCTGCTTCTCCTCACCCCGGCAGCTTGAACGCCTTCCCAAGCCTCCGGTGCTGCCCGCGGATCATCAGAAACATCCCGATCGGGCTGCCGAGGCAGAAGACGTTCTCCACCCGTGCCGAAAGCTCCGGAAACTTGGTGCTGCCTCGGTAATACCGCAGGCACCCCTCCTCGCCTTCCTGCTCCTGCCCCTGCTCCTGCGGTGTTTTGCCTCCGACCCCCACCCCCTCCTTCTCCCCCGGTCTCCGCCCTTGTTCTAGACTACCAACATCGACGTCGTTCGGACTACCCTGACCATCCGCAGAGCTGCTGCTGCTGCTGCTGCTGTGGTTGTCGTTGTTGTTGTTGTCGTTATTGCTGTCGTTCGTTGTGGTGGTGGTGTTCCTGTTGCTGCCGCCGTTCCTGGGAACGGGGACGGGGGTTGCGGAAGGGGCGCTGGCCCTCGTGTCCCCGGGCCCGGGAGGAACGCCTCCTCCTCCTCCTGCGCTCGGCTGGTTGGCCATGATGTCGAAGCAGATGATGGCGCCTAGGCTGTGGGCCACGATCGAGACTTTCCCGCTCCAGTCCCTATTGTTTTGAAATACAAAAGGAATGGAACTTTATAGAAGCCGGATACGAGCGGACCAACTTTTCGCGGGCGAACGGCAAGTGGCTCCAGCTGTAGCGTTCCATAATTGCCCAAGGACCAAAAAGACGAGGACTGCGACCATCTCCAGGTACCGTAAAAAGGCAAGGACCCTTCCGGACGAAAAACACAGTCGAGAGAGTTACCTCGCGCGTTAACGCAGCTATTATTGTCGAGTACTCGCGTTTCCCTCATCCCTTCCTCACCTCGTGTGCTTCCGGAATAACTCCAGGATGCGGTTGATCTCCTGCGTCACCTCTTGCACAATGACCTGCCATTTCGTTTCAAGCACGCGAGGTCGCGCGGGGTTCATGCAGGGTGGTTAAAAAAGACAAGACAGCCACGTGTCGAGCGGGCAAAATTTTGTCGGGGCGGGGGTGGGGGTGGCGAGGACGGGGTCTCCTTTGATAGAAAACAATTCGTGAGGATGGCGGCGGGCAGTACGCGTGCCTTCCAAAATGCGAGAGCTCCCGAGGAGGTGTGCCGCACCATCCATCCGCACCGTTTTATGCGTGAAAACAGCGGCGTAAAGGCGCGTGTTCTCCCGCGTAGGGGAGGCACCGCGTGATAAACGTCACCAGGTGCATCTACGTACAATCTGAGCGTCCAACAATGGGGCCTACAAAGGTAAAATCACAAAGCTACATTTCTCTCTCTCCCCATCCGCCTAATAGTCCTCCTTATTGTGTGCCAGTCAGTCTCGACCTCTCCCTCCCAGTATCTCGTTCGTACCTGGTGATACTCCGGCGACATGAAGTACAAAATATCCAGCAGCGTGTCGTTCGTGAAGGCGCGCAGCGTTGGCGCCCTCGGCAGCGTGATGTCCCAGATACTCAGCCCTCCGCTCCCGATCCCGCTCCCGCTCCCGCCCGCCCCCGTCGCCCCACTGCCCTCCCCCCTCCCCGGCCCCGGGGCCCCCTCCGATCTCGGCCTCCTGGTGGCGCCGCTTGGAGGCGACGTGCCTGGGTGGTCCTTGCTACTACCCTCCGCAGCACCTCCGCTCCCGCCTCCTTCCCTGTACAGCCTCCCCTTGAAGCGCGTGTGCCACTCTACCGGGAGGTATTCCACCCTCCCCAGACCTGTCGGCACCTCGCCTAAGCAGTCCCGTTCTTCTTCTTCCTCCTCCTGCGTCTCTTCGGCTGTTGCGGCGCCGCGCCCGTCTCCGCCTCTGCCTCCCCCACCGCCGCCGAAATCTTCGCTGCCTCCGACACGTCCCCTCTTGCGGATGCCCTTCTTCTTGCGGAGCCCCCGCAAGTCTTTGGAATTCAACACCACCTAAATTGTCGTGGGTTGGCAACAACGACGTGGGGATGCAGCACTGAGGTCAAGAACTTTGGGACAACAACAACAACAATGTGAACACAACGAGTTCTGCATGGAAAAGGGCATTGGCACAGGACCCGCCGCACAACGGCGATGGAGTCGCTCTGCAGCAAAACTCTTAACAGTGACCCCGTTAAAGTTTCACAAAGAGGAAGGCCGCCTACTCCCAAGCTACTGTCTGTAGGATAGACCTCAATAAACAAAACAAGCGCTCGAAGGGACAGCCAGACTGAGTGGTTATATCTTCTGAGTCCAAGCTCAGAACTTAAAGGGCTCTTGCACCTGGCGCATGGCTGATCAAGTCGTGAAATGTGCGCAATGACGAGCTCCGTATTTTCTCACACAAAAACCAAACCCAACCCGTACGCCAAGCCCACCCATCTCCATGTTGACACCTCCACCGAGCTTACAGCCGTCACGAAGTGAACATCCACCCCCAAGAAACCAGAACGCTTGCTTCTTCATAACCTCTCACCTCCTCGTGGTGTGCTCGCATGGTGTCGCAGCACTCGACCAGCGATCTTAGCTGGACCATGCCCAGGTCCACCGACATCAATGCGTCGCCGATACCGTGGACGACAAGCACCAGGTGCTCCACCCTCTCCTCCAGGTCCGAATCAACCTTCATGTTACAACATGGGGTTGGTTCGCCACAAAACGTTTGTCACCCATATGTACGCCATCGGGAATTTGACGTTCTGAGTTTGTCTGTCAACCCTGTTCCTCCCTTAGCACCCGACTCGGGCAGACAGTGGAACCCTAACGGTTGCATAACAGCAACATCATGTTTGCGGAAGGAAGGGGATGGGGTGGAAAACGCGACAGTTGTTTCGTTGCACAGGTGTTTGTACAAGGACGCATCGACAAGCGACGATCGCCAAACAACGGCGGTGGAACCAGATAACAATAGAAGACATCTAACCACCCCCGTCGCTCTCCCTCCCTCACTGCTGACAATCAACCCTCTCGCGCATTTTTTCACCTTATCGGCTCCCTCGGCCCGACAACCATACTGTGAAGAACAGGAAGAGGAGGGGTTTCGTTGAACTCTCGTCCCCTCTCCACCATCACCCTCCCCGGAAGCGGAACCGCTAGCGTGAGTCGGGCCCGACGATGGACTTTGCTCAGATTCGGTAGAAGAGCCGGTGACGGCCTGATCTTCGCTCGCATCCAAGGACGACTCAGAGGCATAAGGTGTCCCGCTCGACGTTGGAGGGTCCGGGTACGGCGGGGCGTCGTCGTCGTCATCGTTGCGCCCGGTTCCGGTCCCGTCCTCTTCCCTCTTCTCGCGTTCTCCTTCGTCCCTGCCCCCCCCCTCTTCTATTCCCCCTTCCTCCTCTACGGGAACTCCCCTGAACACGCGGCGGCGGCCGAAGAGGGAGAAGGCGCTGCCCAGGTTGCGCTTGACGGAGACGATGTCGGTGAGGGAGCGGAATTGTACCAGCTCGTCGGCGACCTGTGTGTGCCAGCAGCAGCAGCAGCAGCAGCAGCCGCAACGGCAACCGAAACAACAGCCGCAGCAGCAGCCGCAGCAGCAACAGCAGCAGCAACAGCAGCAGCAGAACCAGCAGAACCAGCAGCGACGACAAAGGTATGGGTCAGGAGCAACCAATTGACTGCTCGGTGGAAACGTGGTAGCAGAGTTTTTATTATGTTTCAGGCTGATCGTCTGCAACAAGAATGAGTAAAAAAACATTGGCTGTCTAATGAAACACAAGGGTAGCAACAACGACAACAACGACATCAACAACAATATCCAAGGGAGGATGGGCAGCGCACACCTGTACGGTAAGTAGAACAGTCGGCGATAAAGACCCGCCGCCACCCGGTTTTCCTCGAGCACCCTTGTCCCCCACCTCGCCCGACGATCGAGCGCCAGGGGGAGGCCCCCCTCCCTCCCGGCACTCCAAGTACCAGGCGAGGAACCGATACGCGTCTTCCAGAATAGCCGCAGCTCGCAGCGGGTATGGCTCGAGGCCCACGGGCCCTTCGTGGTAGTCCTCGTCTACGTCGGTTTCTCCGTCTTCGTGATCCTCCTGCGCGTCTTTCCCCACGCCACCTGTTGTTGTTGTTGCTGCTGCTGCTGCTGCCGCCCCGCTTGTGCCTCTCCTCTTCCTGGGGCGGGGGTAGGGCCTTGCTCCCGTGTCCCGCATCCATACCGACCTGCATACCTCGTCGCCCTAAAATCGTGTGCGGGAAGGGACCGGGGGGGCGGGCTGTCAGGCACAAGACGAAGCACCTCCATCGCTCTCGTCCTTACGGGCGAGGGCGATAGCAGCTGACAGAGACAAATGGAAGCGGAAGTAGAAATGTGCTTTTGTCTGATAGTCGGGGGTCCGAACGCATATCGCGGACCCCCTCTGGCATATCCTCGGAGCACAGACGGGACCCAGCACCTCGTCTTTCCCCCGTGTCGTGTCACAGGGCACGCAAGGTGGGGCAAACAAGTACCCGGCCCAGTGAGGCGCTCGAGGGATTCGTTTGCGAAGGGCAAGGGGAGAGGGCGGAGAGAGATAGAGACCTTAAGATGCGCACTTTCGTTAAACAACAAATCAAGGATGGTTTTATGTGTGGAGGGGTTGGGAGAGGGGCGACGAACGTAAGCTGGCACTTGTGTTAAGGTTCGCCGAAAGTCACAGGCACTGTATGGATAGTTCAAGAAGCACTTGTTGTATCTACATGCATCCATTGTACTCCAGATATATGCTACCACAATAAAGCGGTCACCCGTCAGCGGTCTTCAATGAGTTGTGGAATTTCCATTCCCGAATGCTAATACAACAACCTGGCCGGAGAAGGGCCAGAAAACGGGCCGCATGAGCATCTCTTGGACGCTGACGGCGTGTCGCCCTTGCTCCACCAGGACGTCGTCGGGCTTAACCTTCCGTGTCGTTGTTGTAGTCGCAGTCATCGCCGGGGAGAGCGCCCGTAACGGAGCCAGCACCACAAGAACAAAGCATCACCAGGCAGCAGGAAAGGAGAACGAGGATCGCGGCGAAGGGTTTTGTTTGAGAAGGAGAACGCGACACCGAGTACGACTACGGCTATTGTACGCTGCCGAGGGGGAACAACGGTTGAGGTACAACGAACGTGTTTCAGAAACTACGAGCCTTCGCACGCCGATGAGGACGGACAGAAGGAGGTAGGAACGCCGCCCACACAAGGAACAACTCATGAACAGCCGGTCGTGTCCGGATCTCAACCATCATGCGAAAGAAAGACGGTAGCTCGAGAGCGGGTCGTCATGGGGTGGATTTTTATCAACATGACTCTGTCTTCTCTCTTCCCCGTCCCAATTGATGGCTCGAAGAAAAATAATGATTTACCTCGTAGTTGTGAAACTCGAGCACTGCCCCACCGGTTGGCTGATACGCCACCGACGCGCCGCTTCTACCACCGTCACCACCACCACCGATCTCGGCCCCCGCCCCCTCCCCCGCCGCCGCCGCCGCCGCCGCTGCCCCGTTCCCGCCCGCGCGCCCCGTCTCGTTCCCTCCGCCAACTTCGCCTCCGACACCATTAAGTTCGGCGGGGGGCGGCTTCTCGGTGGCAAACGCCTTCGGCCCCGCTGTGGGGTGCTCCGCCGAAGTTGACATTGAGGCGGGAGTTGGAGAGGGTGACGACACCAGTTGAGCTCGGAAGGCCTTCTCCAACCGCCGACACTATTGGTAGTTCAAAGACCAAATTGACGAGAAGGGCGTGGGAGCGGGGGAGGGGCATTCGATCGCGGAAATTTTGAGCTCCACCCGTTGTCGATACCGTTTTCTGTGTGATTACGGTCGGGCGAGGGCAACGAAATGTTGCGAGCGCCATCTTCATCTGGGGATACTTCCAACGAACGCTATGGCTGCGCGACACGTCGCGTGTGCGCTGATAGGGGTACTACCCGGTTCATACCAGCGGGTGACGAGTACCCGCAAATTCCGGAGGTCCTATCCGTACCCGTCGCCGGGAAACCCGGATATGGTGAATACGGAACCGCGAAGCATGGGCAACCCAAGTTCCCGTGCACCCGCGCGTACTCGTGTGGACTACGGAGATTTTGAGGGTGCTCAGCGGCATCATAGAGTGCGTCAAGGAAAGGGTTTCGCAGCGGTATGCTGAGAGAAGTGCAACCGTGAAAATTCCCGGGCATCCCATGCTGAGGCAAGGATCAAGCGTTGTTTTAAGGTCATTGAGTGAACGTCGTTGGGAGTTTCTTCTGGTCATCATTTTCGCCCAAACGAGAGCAGGCGTTGCCTCGTGTTGTGGCCTGCTATTGTTTAGCATTGATACCCCAATGGCAGGCGGTGTGAATGCAATTAGCTAACTTTTGCAGCCCGAAAAGCAGTTCGTACATGTTTTTTACAACTTGAAACAACACAAGCATCGTTTCATTGGGGCGCGTGTTGCCGACAAGTCCTAAAGTGAAAATACCGTGCGTTACCCCAACTTCTGTCCCTGCATTCCATCTCCTTTGTTTAAAAACACTAGGATCCTTGTGCCCACCGTCCAGTACCTCCTCTTCCCCGTGTTCTTCAAGCAAAGGAACAAATTCCAACCACAAGTGTACTCAAAAATGACTGTATACGCGCCTGTCCTTCAAGACGAAGATAAAAAAAAAAAACACCTTTTGCGGCATCCTGAAGCCACGATACGTCGTTGTCGTCGTCGTCACAGGAAAATTTATCCTGCTTGTGGGGTGCAAGTGCCACACACACAGCCGTGACCAACCCCAAGTACAGCGAAGGAGCCACAAACTACTGGTCCTCATGCAACAGCAACACAATACCCCGTACAAAAGGCCCGACTTCTGAAACACTGCTGCCACAGCTACTGCGGGTTTCCCCCTCCGATATGAGACCGCCATTCCGTTTACACAAAAAAATCAAAACAAAACACAGAACCAGCGGGTCAACCCGCCCTCAGCTGCAGACCAGGCCTCGTGACCCCAAGCGCGTGTCCACCGTGGTAACAAACACGCCCCAGCGTTATCATCGTGGACGCAGGGAAGAAAAAACTGAGAAGGGTCAGCAGTATTTGTCGAGGAGCCCGCAGGCAACCGCACCGCGAATGGTCAGCCGCGGCGCCACCCTGCTCCCCCTGAGCCGCGCGCGCTTCGAGTTGTCAACGAGCCCCGTCTTGGAGAAGACCCGCTTCGACGACGCAGAACACGCCGGCACGCAAAGGACGCGCATCACCAGCTCCCGAAGAAAAGGGAACGACCAGCGTTGTTGCTCTTGCTCCCACCACAGCAAAGGGTCGGCCTCGCTGTCGATCTTGTCGAGGGCGCGGTACCTCAGCACCTCCCACCGGATCTGAGCCAGGTACTGATCCTTGCGCTTGGACCGTTCCGTAGGAGGCAGAGGCAGGGAGTCGCCCTTGCTGCTCCGTGTCTCAACCTCGGCATCCTCCTACGAGGGCACGGCGGACAGAGTTTTTTTTTCGTGGCGAACGAATTTGGGGTCAAAAGACGGCGCCAAGCTCGGGCTGTGGGGGGTTGTTGGAAAAAAAACATAAAACGGCCGGATGCAATTTTTTTTTTGTAAATACCTCTCGATTTACCTCGTCGTCCGAGTCGGAGTCGAACAGGCGAGCCATCACCGACTTCTTGTTCGCTTGCCCCGCGCCCTTGCCACCGGTGATGCCGCCGCTCTTGCCTCCACCCGCTTGGGCTGCACCGGTCTCCGTCGCTCCCACGCTCTCTCCCATCTCCTCCTCTTCCTCGTCCAGGTACGAGGCGATGTCGAACTCCTTTGCGAGTTTTTCCTCCATGAGCTGCTCCGCGAGGTCGGCGACGATTCCTTACGCGTAGTCCTTGACGTACCCGGGGATGCGGGCCATCCCCTTCGCTCTGGGGTCCAGGACCGCAGCGGCGTAGTGAATCTTCTTGCAGCCGGACGTGCCCAGCGTCTCGGCGGAAGGGTCGATGGTGTACCTTCACGTGACGTTTTTATTTTCGAAAACGGAGGTGTGCAGGTGGCCAAGGTGGATCGGAGGCGAGGACGAGCAAGGTTACGAAGAGACCAGCCGAACAAAGAAACCGACCAAAAATACAGTCACCGTGCATCGCTACAAAACAACTCGCAGACAAGAAACACTGACAAAACGATCACGCCCCGAGTGCGTACTACATGCACCGTCGAGAGTGAGCTGACCCCCACCCACCTTCGACCGAACTCGATGCTCATGTTCCGGGCCGCGGCGCGGATGGCGCCGTTCTCGTTCTTCAGCAGACCGTCGATCTGCTTCCGCCGCAAGGCCACCAACCCGAGCACGAGACCGATTGTCGGGTGCTTGTCGGCCTCCATGGTCCGGGTCGCTTCAGCGAACGGAACCGCAAGCACCGCCTCCATGAAGCCCCAGTCGAGCTTCTTGGCAGCGTCGGGAACAAGCGCCTCGTTCTTCATCAGGGCAAGTTCCATGGCCCGGCGGTTGAAAAGCAAGCTTTCGAGCATGGTCACGTCCAACCACCACCTGGCGCGCACACACCTCTGGAGAGGGTACGATTGTACCGGGAGCCAGTCGGCGCAAGCCTCCAATAACTTGGCGAACTGATGAACAAACCAGGTGCGCAAGGTACATGTATCGGGGAGGAGCGAGGCAGGGGAGAGAAGTTAGAGAGAGGTATTTTAGGATTTCAGGAGGAGATCTGAAGGATGAGTCACGTCAACGTCAACAAACCAAGTTCGTCGTGACGTACAACTGACCCTAAACCCCTCTTTGGACGAACACTTGAAGCGATCTTGACCAATATGGTGGCAGACATTATGGGCGGGCCAAGCGATCTACTTTCCCACTTGAAGGGGCTTCCTCGAAACGAGAAATTTTCTGAAAAATGGCACCATCCACCACGCGACACCAAGGGCGATGAGGGGTCAAGGTAAAATGACCCAGCAGTCGCTTCCCTTACACTTCAATAGCCTACATGGGATAGGTAAAATCGTTATCGGTATTCACCGGACGAACCAGGCTAAAAAGACGCACCGTACGCACCTTCGGAGACTCGTCGTACGCCTCGAAGAAGTCGTTGCATTGCTTCATGAGGTCTGGCACCGTGGGCGCCGAGGGTGTCGCCGCCCCGGCCGCGCCCGCCCTTCCTCCTTCTGCGGGCACGCCGGCTGCAGAAAAAGCGGTCGAGGCCGCTGCGGCCACGGTGGGGGCCGCCGTCGATGGATTCGCGGCGGCACCTGCGTCCGCGTTGTTGGCGCCCTTCACTTCGCTGCACCCTGGAAGCGGCGCACGACAAGCTGAAGAGAGTGGCAGAGGCAAGGGATCACCGCCGGCATGAACGCGTCCATGTCCGAGGCGTGCGTGTCCGTGACGATGCCGGTGCACTTGGTGGGGTCCAGGCCCTTCTCGTTGAGAATGGCCTTGAGCTTCGCGGCGATGTTCGCCCCCGTGTGGGGGGCCTCACGGAAGGGGGCGCATGCGAGGTCGATTGCTCGCATGGCTCGGCCGTCGTAGACGTGGACAACGAAGGAGATGTACTTGTTCTTTCGTGTGCCCGTCCAAACGTCGGCAGAGGCGCCGAAGTACTTGTTGGCCACTACCTTCCTCAACTCCTGGTTGGCTGCTGCCTGTGGAGGGCCCAGGCAGCGTACGAGCACGGGCAACAGCATCTGCTTCAGCGCAACAACAACCCAGAAATGACAGCAGGGTGAACTGGTTTTGGGACCTCGAGGTCAAGCACTCTGCATCACTGCCCGCCGTGCAGGCTTGCGGTGATAGCGCCGCGACAGGCAACGATGGCAACAGTCGGCGACTTCGATCGCACAACTCAATCGGCATATCATGGAACTGCTTACCTCCATGCTGTTGAGCTCCTCGTTGATCTGGTTGCGCGCAGCAGTCTTCACCCCAGACACCGAACCGATCATGTTCCGGAAACACGGGTTTAGCGTGGTCCCTAGCGGCTGCAAAAAGGCGACCATTCACAGCATCGTCGTGAGTATTGGACACGCCCACAACATGCCAAAAAAATACATAGTCGTTGGCCCATGAAACGACGCATTGGCTACGACAGATGATTGATGCTTTGTGCGTGTCACTGACGAAAAAAACACACAATAGGCACCCTGATAAACAAGCACGCAGCGTCAGAATAGCAGAGGTTGGTTAAAATAAGCCCACAAGACTCTCGCTAGGTGCACAAAATAGAGAACCACGCCGGCTGAAAACAGCACACATATGAGGACAAATCGTGTGTGTGCGCGGTGTATTTCTTCGTAGGGGGTGGTGGAGAACGATATTGATTTCGAAAACGACCGGACGAGCACCCAGCGGCCACACACGAGAGGCACAAAACCAAAACAAGCATGGAATGCAGTCTGCATACCTCCACACGTTCTCTCAAATCCCTAACTCTAAACTCAAGACAATACAGGCGACACGGCGGGTGCTCACACGCATTCGTTGTGCTTCAAAAGTGTGTTCATGTTAGATGCTAAATCCGTGAAGGATACCATGGAGCAGTGAAATGCGCGTGTGCTCGCCAAGATCTGTTACTGGGGCCATGTGGTCAAAAGCTGCAGCTCTGGTCCGAAAAGCCCGAAGATAGGTTTGCATCATTCGCGATCGCTGTACGTGCCATCACAGACCCAACCTCCTGGACTGCGGGTGTAGAGCAGTAGCTCACACGACTTAGCTGCCTTCGATAACCCGCATTCCAGGGGATTGGATTGTGAATAGCGGCCGTGTCGGGCCGCAGTTGCTTCTCGGATAGCTATTGGTCTAGACAAGAGGATGGTCCCTCAAACGTGTAGCAAGGGCAAGGGCGAGGGTTCGACATGCACATGATGTTCTTTTTCCGCCAGAGCAAAACTGGAAACTCGGCGATGCAGAAGCCACCATTCACTTGTTCGCAGCAGCAGCGCGTGGAACAGGGGGCAATTCCCCGGATATCACTGTCGTATGTGGGAGGGCTAAAAAGCCTGAGGCAAAACCTTTTGTCAGAAAGGCTAATCCATTCATTAGACTAGTGAGGTCAGCAGCAATGGATCATAACATAGTGGTCTAATCGGTGGATTACCTCTTTTCTAACCAGTAGTATAAGGAAGCCGTAGTCAATCTAAGTCAGACTAAAAGCTAAGAAGTAACTGAGGCAGTTGCGGCAGTGATCTCCAGGGTCGGACCCCTCGCCAAACGCTGGAAGTCACCCGATTCCGTCACCGTTGTCATCGTCCCCGTTGGCATAAACATCTTGACAGTAAGGTCTGAAAGGTTATCGTCGATGTTCACCACGGAGGATGACCCGTGAGCCACGTCACGCAAAACGGTCTGCAGAAACCGAACATGCAGGCCATTTCGCCTGACGTGGCTCAAGTGCCATCCTCTTCGACGGACATCGGCGATAACCTTTCAGGTTTTACTGTCAAGATGTTTATGCCACACGGGGACGACGACAATGGTGACGGAATCGGATGACTGAGTACAATCAAGGATTGACCTTTTTCTAACAAAAGACTTGACCGCGGGTTCGATTCCCAGTTTCGGCACTTTGGAGGCTCCCCTCAGACATTCCAGCGTTTGGCGAGGATTCCAGCCCTGGAGATATCTGTCGTAACTGGGAGGGCAAAAGAGCCTAAGGCACATATTTTTTATAGATCATGGCTAATCCATGAGACTACTGAGTCAGCATCAGTTGTGTCGCCTGTTTAGGCTTGAATTTGACCGTTATATGTAAATGAGATACCGTGCTTGGAGGTGAACAAAATGATATGCTGGTAGAGACGAGTCCGAACCACCGTGCTGTTCAACAAGTAAGGGCGTTCTTGCGTAATACTTCCCAACTGGTCTTCCCGTGTGTCTTGTGTGTAGTTGCTGGGAGCTGCTTCGGCCATTTTCGAAATCAGTCAACATCAAAATCGGTGTTTCTCAGTCCCTAAAGAAAATACATCAACAAATTTCAAGGAAACAATACACAAATCGATGCTTGGTCTTTTCACGTTTGCAAAGGCATAAGATGCTCATCTCAAAACCAAAAGAGCGAAACGCACTACCAGTAAAATGTATTCTATACAGCAGTATAGTACAAACGAAAACAATCAACACACAAGTATCACATACTTCGTAATTAGCATCGACCGCTGTCCGACTAACCAACTTTAATGTGTGTGTATGTGAAACAAATCTGGGGGAAAAGGGAGGGTGAGACAGACAGAAAAAAGACAGCAAGAGTTGAGTGCGCGTGTGTGTGTGTGTGTAGTTCCCGATTGTATACACACTGCTGCAGTACACACCGTAATCAGCTACTCTGATACTAACTTGTACTTCTTCGACCCTGAAGATGGTAAGTTGGCGTTTTTAAATTTAATATTGTTGATGAACGAGACGACCAATAAAAAGCGTGGGAGAGAGAGAGAGAGAGAAAAGCACGTGCTTACCTTGTACGCCATAAGCATCCACTTCAGGGAGGTTCTTCGGTCTCGATGGTGATGTCCAGGATGGTCTGGCCGTTGTTGGCGTGCCGCGAGCGACAACTTCCGCGCGGTGTACACCGTTGATGTGCTTGGACATGGACGAAGTGCCGCCGCACCTCTTGATTCGGCCGACCTTGCAACCCTTCGGGCAGAGCTTGCACACGAACGCCGCGTTTATCGGGCAAACGTCGAAGTCCGTCCAGACCTTGCTCCTCTTCTTACCACCAGCGGCCTCGTCATCCATCCTCCCTCCGCCGCCTGAGGCCGCTCTCCGGAAGGCCTTTCATAGGGCGCGAAGCGGCAGCAGTAGCCGCGGCATGACTTGCTGGGGCCACTAGTTCAACCGCATCTTTGTCACCGCCAACACCATCTGACTGTCGGAGAATTGCGGGCGAATCACTGCTGTTCCCGGCGTCGGTACTGCTGTCCAACCCTTTGTCTCCCTGCGGCTGTGTCGGGGATGGATCTTGCCCTTGTTGCACCCGCTGTTTCTGGGCTTTTGTTTGTAACGAGCTTGATGAAGCTGTGCCGCCGGCAGAGGTAGGCCCTTGGGCACGGTCGCTGCTGGAAGACTTTCCCGAGCATTGACTCATGCTCGCACAGCAGCAGACACTCTGTTGCTGGTAGCGGTATGCTGTGATGAGGCTGTGAACCCGGACACCGGAATTTGGCGCCACTCCAACCAACGCGCTAACTTCGAAATTTTGGGGGAGTCCCCGTCATCGTGTTCAGCGGGAGGTGGGGGGGGCAATACCCGACTACCCGGGTACCCGACTACCCGGGTACCCGCGACATTCTGAAAAAAAAATTGGGTGTCCGAACACATTTTCTTTCGGGGGGGCGCGGGCTTTACTCCATTCCCCGGTACCCGCAGGTAAATGCGCAGCTTGGTAATTTGGCCCGATTTCCCTCGGGAACGGGTACTCGGGTATTACCCGCAGCCGAGTACCCGTCGGGTAGGGGGGATCCTACCTGTACCCGACCGACCTTCACCAGCATCCGGGAGTACCCGTCGGTAACGGGCATCTGCCCAACCTTGGGAAACACCTTAATAACCTCAACAGCGTGTTTCCTCGATCGATCATGCAACGAAATGCTTCTCCGGCGGTCGGGCCTTACCCGCGGGCTTGCAAACATGAACTCACACCCAAGAACAACTAGCCTAGAGACTTTCACAGAACCCTCGATTTGATAGGGTAAAGCAATTACGAGATATGATGGTTTGTCCAACTGAAACAACGAAACTCCACCAAGCTTAAGTCAGGGTCGGAATCAATAGCGGACTATATTAGGAAAGATTTAGAGAAGCGAAATGAAGGGCGCATTTTGTAAACGGCAGGACAGATAACCAACGATGTCGGTATCAACGCCCAGGTAGCCACGTGCTTTAAATGGTCATGTGGGGGTTGATGTACTGATGATGACATGGGCACGGATTTAGTTCAAGGAATTGTTCTTGGTTTTGGATCTTCTCTTGAGGGGAAGATGTTGATGGTCCGATACATGCACAATGAAATGAACGGTGGATCCAAGGACATAACAAACTGTCCGACTATGCATATGCATACATACACCCATCAACAAAGGGATCGCAGCAGTGGCCAGGGTCCTTGCTATATTGTGGTTCTACAAAAGAACATCTCACATATGACGTCATCCAACAATTCCTCATTTCCCACCATGTGGACGGTGAAAATACAGCACCTTGATCAACGACCCTTGTGTGTTCGGTTAAACAAGCATTTAACTAGACCCATCGCCTCCAATGTGTATCGGAACAGCCGACAATCGTATCCAGTCGTTGTGCGATCTAATTCGTCATCTCCTATAGGATTTGACGCAAACTGGGAACAGCTTTAAGCGAGAACACTCAAGGCTAAGACTTTCTCGCCCTTTATCTGTACCCAAAGATCTCACCCACGTGTGCCAGCATCTGCCTGTCTCAGTGTTGTACCAGGTGAGTACCCGCACAACCTACATACATGAACCTGCCAACTGCTTGTTGCTGCTACTGCCATTCTGCCATTCACCGAGACTGCGACACACCACCGCAAACATCTCGCCCATCAAAGATTCAACATAAACAGGGAAGGTCAAAACACTTTTCACCACCCACAAACGTGAGATTCGTCTTAACCACCGCAACAACAACAACTCCCGAAAGATTATCCACGACGGAAAGATGGCAAGACTGTCGTTGTGTCGCTCTCGCCACGTCGCTTCACAGCACGGCTTTACCAACGTATTCCACACACAACGGGACAGCCAACCAGCGAGCAAAATGATGTTCTCCTCGTATGATGACCAACAGCAGTAGCGCGACGACCAGCAGCAGCAGTAGCAGCAGCAGCAGCAGCAGCAGCAGTAGCAGCAGCAGCAGCAGCAGCAGCAGCCACCAGTGCCGCGAGATATCAACCGCAGCATGTGGCGCCGTTCTCGAGTGGTTTCGCCCTCCTCCCGCCGAGGTGTGTCCCAGGTTGGTCCCCAACCCGCGCGCGGCTCAGGCGACTCACTGGCTGCAGCCCCATCTCCACGCAAACCTAACCCAGCGCAACTCTCATCCACAGGCTATTCCTTGTTGTGCCGCTCACTCAACTTGACCTCTAGGTCATGCCTAGGGCAACTTGACCTCTAGGTCATGCCAAGGGAAAATCGGTTTAGACACACCACTTTTGCACTGGACGCCGAGAGTCCCGTGGATCTTTCCGTACTAACTCACGGTTCGGGTGCAAAGTCTGGGTGTGAAAATACGGTTTTAAGATCGGGCCTGAGTCGCGTGTAGACACGAAAAGCAAAACGCCGACGGCAGGCTGATGCCTTCCAATCTGCTCCGCCTCGCCCCTTCACCACATCACGAACCGATCAAGGGACAGCAAAATATGAAAACCTGTGCCGATCAGACTACGCAAAAGACAAGCTTCTAGACTAATCATCCGTACCCTAACGCTTCACTCACCTCCCTGGCTGAGAACGCTTCCCACGGGCCCCCTCCGTCCCCTTCTCCGGCCGGAAGGGATGTCCACGCGCCCCCAGATCTCCGAAACCACCCCACACGGCTCTCGGAAACATCCCCCGTGACCACTCCCTCCAGGTAGTAGCGGCAGGGGAGGGAGGAAGAAGCGCGCTTGTCACCATCTCTCTTGCTGTCGCCGTTGTCCTCGGGTGTAACCCTGCTGCTTTTGCAACTTGTGGTAGTCGCGTTCTGTCTTCTCCAAACGGCGTCCGCATCCAGCCAGGCATCGCCGGCAAACGGGGAGGGGGGGGGCGAAGGGGAAGATGCAGTGGCGGTGGTCGCGGGAAGGTCGCCAGCACTGGTCGGGTTGGCAGCAGAAGCGGTGGACTCCGACGATCTGGTGCCTTGCGCATCTTCATCCCCTGCTGATGCCAGCATCACAACTATGAAGGCATATTAAAGAGAGGGGGCAAGGGGGAAGAGGGAGAGAGGGAGAGAAGGGGGGACGGGGAACGAGTCGCCGGCTTGTCCACTCGAACAGTTTTCGGTAAGGGAGGTGTTTTTCACCCCAGATGGTGTTTCTTGCGTTCCCGATCTTGAGAACGACAAACCTGGCACTACTGCTGTCCGGCAAACCACCCCCGCAAACCGGCAAACACACCAGGTAAAACACGGGGAAATGGTGGGGGGGGGGGGGGGGGGGTGTATTCATATTCGTGCATGCGGTAGTCGTTTGCCCATTGCCCTCGCATCCCTACAAAGCCGGGACGGAGCACCCCGGGTTCTCCCCGGCCCAGGTTCTCACATCCCCAAGCGGGAAGCCCCGTGAGGTATTTGGCGAGTCGCGGGTGAGCTGCATCCTGCTAAGGGTGTTCGGCATCTTGTGCTTACTTCCTTGCGTACGGATGACAGCTACGTATGACTTAATTTATTTTCTGGTGCTTTCACTTCCAGAGACAGTTGTAAGCACTGTGTAACTGCCTCGAGGAAGCTTGACCATTTTAACACAACGTGGTGCGATCATCCCCCGTTGCGCGGGGGGGGGGGGGCTTACTCAATCTTACAGAGGTCACGGAAAGAGGGGAGGGGGGGACGAAAAAGGATTCAAGCGTTCTTATATGCTCGCCTCCTCGAATGGTGTTTGCTCTCGCCCGGAGCAGCCCCGTTTGGACCAGGTCGTCGTGGAGGGCCGCGTTGTGCCAGCGGATGTGCGCCAGAAACTCGTAGCGCTGTATGGGATGCTCCAGCGACAGGTACTTCTCGCACGCCCTGAAGAGGAGAACGGGAATGATTAGGAAACAGGCCGAAAAACGGGGAACAAGGAAAATAACGATTTCACAGGAATTTCAATTCCAAGAGATGCGGGGCTGTCGGCGCTCTCCAGCTCAATTCGAGGCTCAACGGCCACTTGATCCACAAGAAATACCACAGCCTGAGGAAATGAGCACGGCGCGCTCGAAGTCGGCTTTTCTCCCCCCACTCTGTCTATCCCGATAAATCAGCAACACAACATCTACAGGTCAGAGGTCCAAACAAGAACAATACAGGCAACCACAACAACGTTAAGGCCAACCGTACCTGTCCACCACCTCCTCTCTTCGCTCTAGGGGCAGGTCGGCGTAGGGGCCGTACCCGAGGATACCCCACTGTGCTCGAGTCATGGTGCGCGTCATCTGCTGGTCGATCAGGTCCATGTAGAAGTACAGCTCACGGAAGGCCACGCGGAGACCCCGCTTCCCCACGTCCATAGACACCTGTCGCGGAGGGGGGGCGCCGTGCCAACAGAGAGAGAGAGAATTTTGGAGCCGGGAAGGGAGGAGGGACTCACGCTGCCTTCCCCTTTACCCCAAGGCAGAAGACCGCACGCCACTTCCGTCGAACTCGACCGTGCCGCATGTATAACCAATACGCATCTCTTACCTCGTGGACCTCGACTCTCGCGAAGAGGCAAGAGGCGCGTGGGCGACCGACCGCGGGGATGTTGAACAACAACATGCGGCGTACCACACTTCCGTGGAATGATACATGTACCACATACCACACCACGGGTTCATGGTGATAACACCTCCAGGGGGCGCTGGGTGACTTTCTTACGCGTCCAAACGTGCCTCGGCCACCCGGTGCCCCATTCTCCACTTTCATGTGAAAAACAGCGCCCATGTGTTCCGCCGTTAACGGGGGGTCCAAACGGAGTGTTTGCTCCAGACAGTAGGCGCCACTACCGCAAGCACCTTGTAGGGCACGTGTGCACATGCTGCATTGAAGAGATCGAAGTACTCTGCGACGGCGTCAGCACCATAGAAGGCATCGGGCCATTCTTCACGGTGCCGGCACCACTCCCATCCCACCACTCTTGCATGTTGCCACGTACCTCCGCCACGTTGGCCACGCTCTCCGCCGAGGGAAGAGGCGCCTGCACTACCACGAGGAAGAACCGCGTCACCCCCTCCGCGGCCTCCACCGACGGCAGGAAAACCGCCCTGCCCACCAGGGGGAGGTTGCTCCCGTGCTCCTTGAGGTGCTGGTACGCCTGCCCGAGCCGGGGGGATAGCAGAAATTCCACCGACCTCTCGACGCCCCTGAATCGCGGAACAACATCAATTGCAGCAAACACCCACAGACCCGTAGACGCAGAGATCGCCGACACAGACGAGACTGACGCCGTTAGGGGGGCTAACCGTAGATGTACGCACAAACCAATGCACGCGGGACAACTACGAAGAAGGCCACCAGATGTCGATCCGACGCCTATCACGGCAGCCTCAGAGTTTCTGGGTAAAAAAAAAAGGCAGCACATACCCCACGAAGAGACCAGGATGGACAAAGAGCAAAGTCCCACAGGAGGTGTTCTGAGAAGACATCACTCACCTCCACTCCCCGGAACACAAGTGCGAAATCCATACCCCTGAAATCACTAGAAGATGCTAAACTAGTGATGGGGCGGGTGGTTCGAAACTCCATCCCCTGATGCCCCACGCCAGTTCTAGGCGTAGTAAAACATGTAAAGGCTGAATACGCAACGTAGGTGACACCCCGGAGAGCTCGCTCGCCTGAAGGAAGGGATGAGGACGTGGTCTCTCACGGGCTTAAGCGGGCCCGGCAACTCTACGGTCGTGGACTGATCGCGCGCAAACTTGTACACCTGCAGACAACAGCGGAGGAGGGTATGGTGGGAGGAGGGAGGGGAGTGCATTGTGGAAGCACGGGTGACACACAGGGACGGGAGCGGGCGTTGGTTATCGGATTCCGAACCGCCTCTGAATACAATTGTCCGCTTCGAAATATAACAACAACAAACATCGCGGCAACAGCAGCAGCAGCAGCGCGTGCCTGAAGGGTCTTGTGAACAGTAGCCCCGGCTACCTCCCCTGCCTTGTCCTTGCTGGCCATGTACGCTCCCGCCAAGAAATCCCTCGCGAAAACTGCGTTGTCCGACACGATCTGCGGAAGACCAACACCCACGACAACCAAGGGGCAGGACACGTTATTTAGGGTGTTTCAGATGAGGCATGAGCAAGAGCGATTGTGTAACCTGGATATGGAGAACGGCCAAAGGGGGTTGTGCCATGCACTCTTTACGGTGAACACGAAATGGCGTTTGGATTATCTTCAATATTCAAAACTTGATTCCGGGAATGCCATGGTTTACATCCCTCGGGACAATGCACCCTCCTTGATGCCCATACACCTACTTCTTGCCGGAGTTCCAGGCTCCCCGCCTCGAGCAGGCCGCCAAGCCAACACGTTTGTTGGCGCCCCGCCTTTAACTCTCGCCCCCACCTTTTTCAATCGTCACTACTTGCTGCGTCGCTGAAACATGGCTTGGCGATTGTCGCACGTGGGGGTAGACTCAAAGTCGCTGTGCATGGGATGCGCTCTACGCACACACGTTGTTGTGTGTGTGGGGGGGTCGACCGTACTACGTACTTCGAAGTAATCCATGTGGGTCGAAACGGCTAGTCCCGCGGCTGCGCCGTGTCGGGACTGCCTCCCCCCTAGCCTCGCGTCTGCCAGAGGCAGTATTGGAAATTGCCAACCATTCCCCAGTGCCCACATGTGCCGGGAAACTACAGGGCATATAAAGCAGTACCAGCAGTGATTCCGTCGTGCTCTGGCCGTTGCCGGGTTTGAATATGTTAGAAGGTAGGTGTTGGCAAGCTGCGTGTGAGTCTACATCTACTCACCACTCCCTACCGGTGAAGAGGGTGAGGCAAACCAACCACGGGAACCACAGTATCGAAGTTGGAGAGGATACGCGAAACTGCCACCAGTGGCATGCAGCAGGTATGAGGATGAAACAACCTTTAATCAAGAAACTTGAGGGACAATGGCCGGGAACTGGGAAACTCTACTTCGTACTGAATACCAGCTTTTGTTTCGGCGCTTCCTATGCTGAACCGAAGCGGTCAGTAAACTGGCCGCACCGCAGTGGGGAACCGAACCAGACAGGGCACCAAAGTACCAAAGCCCTTACACGTGGTGTTTCCCGGACGCAGTTCCGCTCGACCAGGGTCAGACGGCAAACATGCACATTCATAAGTATCTACTCTAGTACAGCCAAGGCTGTCGTCAACGCATGATATTGGTACGGTGTACATAGGCTGCCTATAACAGAGTAGAGACTTTGTAGACGCCGTTGTCGGAGGTCGGGCAACCGACGTTTCCCACGAGCCAAACGACGGATTGCGTTCCTCGACAAAATACTTGCCTTGTTGCTATCCCAAAATTTCCGCTGGAGCGTGGCTAGTATCCTGCCTGGGACATGCATCACCCCTCCGCTATCCCGGTGCTGCCCTCGTTGCTGTGGCCGCGCCCTTGCCGCATGATGATGAAGGGAGGCTTCTACCAGGCGGCGGGGGGCAGGAACAGCAGTCCTGCTGCTGCTGATGCTGTCACGATCACCACCACCATAAACAGCAAGCACAGCAGGACTGCCCCCCTTTGGTTCGCCTGGAGAGGCCATCCCTTGCTTCCTCGTCGTAGCGCTCTGGCAGCGTGCAACAACGTTTCGACAGATCGTCCCAGCAGTTCAACCGAAGATTGTTCCGCCTCTCACACACGATGTTTTCAAATGAACCGCATGTGGATACTCTTGTCAATTTACCAGGTGACGCCACGCGGCAAGCGAGAAGCTTGGTACACGAACACGCAATACAACACGCGCGTAAAACGGCAGGGAGAGAGAGAATGCAACGCAATGCCGTGCACCGCGGTGAAGACAGAGATCTGCTCTCTGTGCTGCCACGCCGGGGGGGATGGAACATTCGCCGGTGCCCCTGTGTCGACCACCCCCTCCACCCCCTCACAGACCCTTCCCACAGACCAGAGCAGTGCACTGCAACAGGCACGAGACACACCCACCGAGCACACGGCAGCGAGGGAGCGCCTACACTGCCAAGGTGTTCCGGTGATACGAGCGTTGCCTTCTTTCAGAGGTGAGATCTGATTTATTGTCCGTGAAGCTTGGACAATTGCACCGCGCGGAAAATCCGGAACGGTCCTGCACGCACATTGAACAGTCCCGCCAATCTTATTTTGCCCCCACGGGCTGACTACAGCGCGCATGCACAGCAGAGTTTTTGGAGCTTTGGTCCGATCCCTGTTCAAGCCCAGCGCCTCGCCCTTTGCCGCGCCCCTGCAGCCTCTCGGTAGTTAGCTGAGCTGCATCTCGCATATTGAAGTTCAGCGAGTGAGGACACTTTTGACACCGAATTCTCTCGCAGATTGTGCCATATTTTTGTCTCACGGCGTTCTGTAGCACGTGCAGTGCAGAACACGGGAGAAGGGTGAGAGACGCTAGGCTACGTTGTCCTTGTGTCATGTCAACACCATGACTTGAGTCGACGCTGATTTGCGCTGCACGTTTTTTCTGTCCATGGCGAGCGAAGGAGCTCGTATTTCGAACCTTGGCATTCTTTGAAGGTCCGCGACGCCCGTCACTTTTGCGTGAATCTGCCCGACACGCCCATCAAGAGCAACACTCGCATGCTTCGACCGCCGTGACATGCCCAAAATTGCAGCTCTGGAGCACGCCGATCGCCCCGCGACCCCATGCTAGCAAAGCTGGTTCGGACATTCAAGCCGTCACAGATTTCCTAGACACACCTCCTCCTATAGTCGAGTTCCCCCCCGGTAAGATACAAGCGGCGGTTCCTTAGTCCCCGCCGTGCCTGCACCCCCCCCCAACCGCCCCCTTCCCGCCCTTCCGTTGGCTTCACAAGCGCCCCGTACACCAGACCCGAACACCTCAGAGTGCTCACGTGCGGAAGAGGTAAAGTGCATTCGTCTCTCAAACGGACGGGTGCCGTTTCTGCAGGCGTCCCGCTCCCTCCCGTCAGTCACACCGCTCTCCTTCTCAAACAAATGTTCCTCCGCACCCCCGCCCCCCCCTCCTCCTGCCTGCCCCTCAGCCCAGCAGAGAAGAGCCCCCCTCAGAGAAACATGCCGCCTCGACGGATGCGCACCGCGGACGTCTCGCTGTTCGAGGCGATCCGCTCCTACACGGACGTTTCCGCCTCGTCCTTCCTGGTGTGCGTGGCCTGCCTAATCGGCGTCGCGGACGTGGGCTGCGCCGTGGCCCTCTACGGGGTGGTCCATTCGTGGGCTCCCCGGTCGTGGGGCCCGCTGGTCATGCTGCAGCACGTGTGGGGAGATCAGGTTTGTTTTTTGACAGTCACATTTTTTTAGCGTGTTTGTGACCGCAGGTCGAAGCCCCTCGTTGTCGGTGCGTTGGGGTTTTCAGTCCTTGCGGCTCTCCCCCGAGAACGAGGCGTGCATCCACGTGTATCTTTTCGTGTTTTGGTGTCTGCGAATATTGTTTTTACCTCTGTCCCTGCCGTTCGACAATCGAAGTACGATACAACCTGCTTTGCTTTTGGTTTCCGTGAATGCTTGAGCATCGCGCAGCGGCAGGAGCGGATACTTGGCGCTCCGGCGCTCTGTTTTTTTAGAACTCTGCTTCGGGTCTAGGGAGTGTGCTTCACCATCTTGTTTCGTCGCGGCGACGACCGCTAAGCTTCAGGACACACGTCTCCTCGTCTTCCACAAGGACGCACCCCCTTGCCTGCGCACCTTCACCCCCCCCTTCCCTCTCAGCAAAACGTACCCAAAACCCGCGTTTTTTTCTTTTCCGCCCGCTCCCGTTGCATCCCCCACCACCATCCCGTCCCCGATCGCCAAACGCCCCCCAGAACTTCTCCAAGGACACCGCCGACATTCTGCTGCTTGTGGTCGCGCGGCTGTCGGTGCTGCCGCTGATCGCATTTTTGGCGGCCACGAAAGGAAAACCGCCAAACACGGCTCCCGCGTCGACGGCGAGCGGTGCCGGCAACGCCTCTGATGGCAACTCCTCCCGTGCCGGACGGGGGCGGACGAACCAAGTGGTCGGGAAGAAGAAATCTCTCTGGCGCCGCGTCTGCGGCTGCTTTGGCTACGGGTAAGTTGTAGTTTTTTTTGTTGTCGGGGGGGACAGGGAACATTGCACCAGGAGACAGTCGAGATGGGCCGAGATCGCTGGTCAACCGGCTCCCTACACGATGTGCTTCTTTTTTCATGTCCTCCCTGCCTACTCTGCCTTGTTGGGTACCTTGATCTCCCTTTTGCTGTTGCTTTTGCTTTTATATATCTGGCTGTCTGCCCATCTGCCGCCTCTTTGTTCTGTTGCCTCCATTACTCTCATGCCCTGGTGCGTAGTGTCTGGTGCTGGTACGTCACCCTTTGATATTTTAGGCGGGGGTGTAGGAAGCGTCCTCCTTTTTATTTTTTTCTTTATTTTGTTTTGTTTTATTTTGATCGGTATCCGAGGGCTCTTTTCTCGACCGGTCGGTGCGGTAGCTGTTCTTTCTATCATTTTGTTTTCTTTATCCGAGTGGTTTGTACCTATTTTTGTTTTGTTTCCCCGCGGCGTCGTCGTATGTGCCGGGTTTTTGCGACCAGGGGCTCCCCATTTTTGTGGACTATAGAGCTAATGTGAGAAACAACAAAAACAAAACAACAAACGATTCACATTGTCGCCCATCTGAAGCCTCGTTACAAGCCCGCGGCGGGCCCACAGTACCCAGTGGCGAGCTTTTTGTTGCAAAAGAGGGCTCGCAGCCCTTACTTAGTAGGGTGCCATGCCACTTTTACGTTTAGCATCCAATGGACGGTGCGACGGAAGTGAAACAAAACCTGCAGCAGTACCCCCCCTCCCCGCCTCAACTAAGTT
Source organism: Ectocarpus siliculosus (assembly GCA_000310025.1). NCBI lineage: Eukaryota > Phaeophyceae > Ectocarpales > Ectocarpaceae > Ectocarpus > Ectocarpus siliculosus. Next base: position 1,635,550 of record FN649731.1, on the reverse strand, counting down.
TTTTTTCCCCTGGGTTCTAAGCGCGCGTATCCGTGTGTAGCCTTGAGCGAAGCGTTCAAAGGCAAGTTTCTCCTTCGGCGGATTGCGGATGATTCCTCTCCACCCGTCTCCCCCCTCCGATACCCTCCCGCCCACGTCAGCGAGTCAGCCACAAGTGCAGGAAGAGGAGGCACAAGCGGCCGGCGTCAAGCCCCGTCGTCGGACCTCAACTCTTTGGAGGGAGGAGAGTCCTTGCACCAGCCGCTGTTGTCGAGCACCCATGGCCGGGGCGCGGGCAGGAGCGACGAAGTAAACAGCAGCGGTTACGAAAACGGTGGCGGGTTGTCCATCAACGGAGGCGCGTCGGAGGAAAAATCTGTCGCGGCCGGGGAGGGGGACAAGGTGACGAAGACGGAGATCGAGACAGACGGGGCGCGGAGGGAGCGAGAGAAGGAGGAGGCGGAGCGGGCGGCGGCCGAGGCGGCCGAGGCGGCCGAGGCGCTCGCCGAGAGGAAGAAGAGCGCGTTTCTCGTCGTCATGTTTGCCTTGAGCACGGCCATGCAGGTGGGTCGTTCGGTCATGGGGGATCGTTATTGCAGGAAAACGGCGAGTGTGTGGCGGTGTACCTCTTGCTTGTGGACGCGTGTCTGCCGGCGTCGGCCTCGGATCCGTGGGCCGTTCCCGTGGGTTGGATGGAGGTCGCTCCCAAAGAAAAATTGGGTGATCTTTGGTTTCGGTTTAAACAAAAGCTCCGACCGCATTCGCTCAGATTTTTCTTGTATCTGTTTAAAAAATTCACATGCATCCCCCCCCCCCCGGCTCGCCCCCCCGCCCTCTGTTGTCCCACGCCCAGGTGTACACTGGCGTGAAATGCGTGAGGTTTCGCTTCACGAAGGAGGTTCCAGAGGGGGTTCTCATGGGGATCGGCGTTCTGTGGCTGAACGCGATGGTGTGGGCCCTCAACCAGCTCGTCGCCGACGCGACGATGGAGGAGGGTCTTCTGGAGCCCTCTCTTCACCCCCACAGGTGATGAAGCCAACACCTACATCTACACGCTTCTTCGTTATTTTTCTGAATGTACCACAATAAAATCCACATCTACTCTTAGATAAGGGCCTAGGATAAATTCGCAGTGAATTCATAAATAGCGTCAGCGGAGCTACCTGGGTTTCTACGATTCCCCAAGCAGCATATAGCATTGCGCTTCGGAAGCACGGGTTGGTTTGGCTAGGTTTAGAGCCCAAGGTGTCGGTTCGATCGCTTGGCGTCAATTGTATAAAGAAGTTCCGTTCCTACGGCAGTTGGGCGACAATGCATCGGGGACAACAGTCGCCATGGAGGACGTAAATGGCGGAAGAACGGTGTTCCCCAGACGTTTTTGTCCCGATCACCCCCACAGTCGCCAATCGAGCGGAGCTGTATTGGCCTTTTCGAGATGGTGCAACTTGTTGCGCACGCAAACACGCGCCCTCCTGGGCTGGGCGGAGTGCCTCGTGTTCGAGGCTTGTTAATTTTCGGCCAGCCGTGCGCCCCCTCGTACATACAGCCTGCTCCAGTCACCATGCTCTCTCTTTCCTTCACCCGCGCAGACACCTTTGTCGCCCCTGTTGTCGATGGGACCGCGGCACGGAGACAGCGCCCAGGCTATGGTGATTCACCCCGAGCTACGCTTAGGTTGAGAAGGATACCCCCCCCCTCCCCGCGCCCCCTTCCGTCGGCGACAGTTTCTTTCCCTTCGTTTATATTGTTCCTCTTTCGCTCCGTCACACCCGCTAATTTCACCTCGAATCATCATCCACGGATCATGTAACATGACGGCGATTTTTCGTAGATTGTTCCCGGGGTCGATGGCCGGACATCGGTGCGACATATGTCAGCAGAGAATCAAGAGTCAAGACGCCAAGGGGTGGAGGTGCAAGCTCTGCGATTTCGATCTCTGCCGTTCCTGCTACGAGAAAAAGGTGCGCGCAATCTGACGAAGCTTATTTTAGTGTGTTTTTCGTTGTACTGTGAGGTTTTTGGCATGAAGCAGGGTTAAAAAGGTTGTTAGTACAACCACGCCTCTGCTCAAAGCACCCTCTGAATCATCTACACGCACTTAAACAAAAAAAAAAATCGGGAGAATATGCCGTCAAGTTTCTTCCATACATGTAGAGCAATGCACTCCAGCTCAACAGGCATGTTGTACTGAGGTATATTCCCATGGAGGAAGATATTTTGTCAATACATGAAAAAAAAGGGTTCTTCCTGGCATTGCTGTCTCTGGCCGAGAAGACTGTTGTTGGAAAACCTCCATAAACGTTTCGATGCCATTGACATCACCCAATGTTCGGTGTTAAGGGGGGGGTGTACTCATAGTCGTGCATGCCGTAGTCGTTAGACCACTGACCTCGCATCCCTACAAAGCTGGGACGGAGCATGCCGGGTTCTCACCGGACCAGGCTCTCACATCACCAAGCGCGAAGCGCCGTGAGGTATTCGGCGAGTCTCATGAAGGGTGCGCTGCATCCTGCTAAGGGTGTTCGGTATCTTGCGCTTACCTCCTTGCGTGCGGATGACAGCTGCGTATGACTTAATTTATTTTCTGGTGCTTTTACTTCCAGAGACAGCTGTAAGCACTGTGTAACAACCTGGTTGCCGAGCTCACGAAGTGATCGGCTTGTTTTACAACGTCGTTGCCAAGCGACGAAAACCCAACTCCGATGGCAAACACCGGGAGGGGGGGGCAATGTTCGGTGTTAAAAAGGGGGGGCAAAATAGGGGGTTTTGGCGCTGGCTCTTTTTCTTATACTTTAACCAAACATAAAGAAAATAACCTTCCCCCCTGAGGAACCTGGTAATTAGTACTAATAGAGGACACGATCAAGAGGCGTCGTGCGTGTTGGCACGTTCAGGTTTGCTACTGGAGCTGAAATATCGAAGGTCGCAGCAGCCTCTGAAAACAGTCCGAGATCTGCGCCGGAACCAAGCGGCATCCAACATTTGTCACAGCCGTGCTCACCGCCACGGACCGTAAACCCCAGAACGGAGGGTTGTCAGCAGTAGCTAGTGGCATCAGCTACTGCTGTAAACGCGCAGTTCAGGAGATTGGGGTCGGTGGCGTCGAGCACAAGCAGTAGAAGACACTGGGTGTCGGTCTAATTTGCGGAGATTTGCGGAGATTGTAGGCCGCTACTACGGTATCGAGGGATATCACCACCACAGAAGGAGATTTGAACGCGCCAACACGCGCCCCCCATTGCTATAGGATGTCCTCTAGTGATATAAGTACCATGCACCAGGTTCCTGGCGACACAGAGCTTATTTGAGTGCCTGGCTATTTTGACCTGAATTTAGAATGGTGTGAATTTTTATCTTGATTTCAAAGGAGGCGTGTGGAGGTAGACGCGTGAAATGTATATTTTGAGAAGCCTCTGCCGCCGCCCTGTGCGAGAATCAACGATTTCTGTTCTTCGCGATGCCTCCCGACTGGTCTTGTGTCTCTCGTGTGCCTTTCTGGTGCTCTTGGGTTTGTTTTCAAAACTTGTCAACATCAAAGTTCGTGTTCTGCCATCCCTTAAGCACTTCAACACGCTTACGTAAACTCAACGTACATCGGGTTTCACCCAGTCCTCGGAGATAAGAAATAATACCCTGTCATTTTCTTAACGTGTTGTACGTGCTGGTGTGTGTGGTATCTCAAAATGATATTGTTTTGTACAAGTGGGGTACGTGTTGGTCTACGTTCTCGTGCGTGATGTATGCTGTCCTCCAACCACCCAACGCCCCTCTGACCACACCCCGGGGGGGGTCATCGTCAACATCATCCTCCTCCTCCTCCCTTTCCTTAGGACCGCCGCGGTGCAGAAGGCGCGCTGAGGGGGGACAAGGGGTTGCGGGACGAGAAGAACCTGTCGACGCTGACCTACTTCAAGAGGGCGCTCCGCCTCGCCGGCCCGCACTGGCCCTTCTTCATGGTGGCATTCGCGTGCCTGGCCATCTCCAACACCGCCAGGATAGCGCTCCCGAACTTTCAGGGGGGCATCTTGGACAAGTGCGTATGGGATGGATGAGTGGTCGTTCGAGGTGCACCGTAGAATCCTTGGGGGGGGGGGGGGGGGGGACTCATGTAAACGCATCTCGTAGTAGAGTTATTTTAAACTCAAAAATGCGTAAATCCAGTGGAAGATCCCGAAAAGAGGATGAATCGGGTTTTATATCGGAGGGGACTTTTGGGCCAGAATGCATGAATCGTGAGCAAATTTATATTTGGGGCCCCAGAGCCCCAAGTATGTGTTTTGGTTCCGAGACGAACAGGCTCCTGTCTCCTTCCCTCTCTCCCCCTCCCGTGTCTCTCGTCTCTGATCCGCCTTGCTTCCCTCCTCTCTCGCAGCAAACATCACCGCCAGCCCCCAAAGCTTACGGGCACTGCCCTGACGATTTTTGTTGTGCTGCCTCCATATATACCGCTGCATGCTGCTGCTGCTGCTACTGGTTGCTGCTGCGACTGCTGCTGCACACTTTTGTCTTTCCCCCTACCCTCTCGCTCTCTCCGTTTCCCTCTCTCTCCGGTGCCGTCGAGGACAAGCGCGGACGAACGAACAGTAAACAGTGCTACAAGGCTGGCTGGGTAGTTTGTGGGCTGTCCCGTTATCTGTGGGGGATCAAGGGCAGTCCTTTCGAGTCGAGACGTCGGGAGGCTGTAGGTTGTTGTTGCTGGCGTTGGATGCTGCGTGTGTTGCACACACACACACACACACTCATCTCCTCTCTTTGTCAAAAGAAGGACACCCAGACAACGTTTTTTTCATCATCATCTGCCTGCCTGCCTGAGTGGCGACCGCGACGCACCATGGCGCCAACATTGAATGTCAAGCTCGCGTGGGTCAGGCGTGGTCTTGGTAGAGCGCGCCTTGCCTGCTATTCGTTCACTACGTAAGCGTATGTCTGCATGTCATCACAACACCATCATCAAAGAGACCCTCAGTTATTGGCTTGTTTCGCTATATAATTTGGCTGGACAACCACCGCAGCCCCCCCCGCCCAACACCAGCTGGCCTGTCTTGTATTGGCACAGGCCAACAGATGTGTTTTTATCCTGTGAAGATCTGCTTCTGAGTTTTATATGAGGGGGGTGCTGGACCCAAAAATGCATGAAGTGCCGAAACGCCCAAAAACGTCCACCCGGTCCATGAGTCGAGTTTTAAATACCTCTATTTAGTCGTTAGACCATAGAGCTCGCAGGCTGGGGCGGAGCGATATGCCGTGTTTCGCTGGCCCAGGCTGCGCTTGACAAGGGTGAACCAGAAGCTGGTCATTATCCTTGCGTGTGCTGTGCCAAACCTTGAGGGCGGGGGGCGTAAGTGAGCCTACTGTGTCGTAGCTTGTTGTTGTCCTTTGATTGATGAATCTGCGTTGTTGTAGCGCTGTTCTCTCCGAGCGAGAAACGTTTTGGTCGTGTCACACCGCGGTCATTCCACCTCTTTTGCGTCTGTCTGTCTGTCTTTCCCTCACACCCTATCTCTCTCACATACTTACACACCGCAAGAGGCAGGAGTTCAGCCCTCTCCCGTCCTCGGGGGTTTCTTGTGTGTAGCTAGCTGCTGCAGGTGTTGCCCAGGCGTGTTTCTTGAACGGCCTTGCGTTGCTCGTCACATCGCAAGCATCCACTGTGGCCTGCTGCTGTGACAGTGATGCTGAAGGTACATTTTCAAAACATCTTTGCCAAACCATCCGAACGCAGGGTCGTGAACGGAGATGAGGAGGGTTTCAAGCGCTACATCGTGCTCTACATCATCCTGTCGGCCGTCACGGGCACTATTGGAAGCGTTCAACGCTTGTGCTTTCGCCTGGCCGGCGTCCGGATAGCCATCGGTGCGCGGAACAAGCTCTTTCGAGGGGTCATATCGCAGGTGCGGCAGGCATTAGTTGATCGAAAACGCGTGTCTATCCCCCCCGTGGTGGTGGTGGTTGTTGGTTTAGTCGTGCGTTTACCCCCTTGACTGTTTATTGTGGCAAGGCATGCGGAATCGGAGGATACTCTATGATGCAGAGGCAGAGCCCACGTAAGATTTCCTTGCACCTTGCAGTCCCTCCATTATCCACCCGAGCTCTGCCTCAACTCCCCCCCCAGCTGATGCCCTACCTTTGAGTTGTCCTGTCTCTTTCTGTTGTTTCGTATCCCGCATGGCTATCCTTGATTGATGCACTTACTCCACACGTCAAAGCACTTCGTCCATACGTCCAAACGTCCCGCCCGTCAACCAGGACGTGGCGTTTTTCGAAGGGACCACAACCGGGAAGCTCACCTCCCGCCTCACGAGCGACGTGAACGCGATGGTGAGTTGTTATGCTTGTTGGTGGTGATGATGGTATTGGGCGATGTTTTGGATGGTTTCGTTAACGCTGCTGCTGCTTCTTTCGCTCTCACGCAGCCGCTTTTTTGTCGTGTTCACATCACACACGGGATCGACAGATGTACCCTCCACGTCCTGTGCTGATGAATGGTTGGCGGCATCGACTCTCGCCGTCTTTGTTGTCACAGTACTATGGTGTATCCCATGAACTTGCCGAACGACCCATGGTATCTTTCATTCCCGCCTACGCTCTATGAGAAATGCCAACGCGATGGCTCGCGTAAGCAGCGAACAGCCTTCTCAAGAACACGGACATTTGACCGAAGGCCTCTCGAGGCCTCTCGAAAAGGACGGCTCTCAATACGCGATCTCCCCTTACACTTTACCGTATTTACTTGTAGCACCCCGGGGCACCGTCACGGGCTGGGCAAGCCACACTAAATCCCGTATAGTAGACCCCCCCCCCCCCCGGGATATCGGTTGTACAAGAAGGAGAGGGAAGTGTACATGACTGAGCTGGGAAAAGTAGGGGGAAGATACAGGGAGATGTTTGAGGCATGGATTAGCCAGGATAAGACGGTAGCTGTACTGGGGCATAAGAAGTGGGCTGAAAAGGTGAGAAGTGATATTGATAGGATGGATAGACTAGGGAAGACATTGGAGCCAACTTTGGCAACGTAGGAAGGAACGATTGACCATCGGCGATCCGTCCTGTGGGAACAATGCTCCGTCCTCTCGAGGACGCGTGGCCAATGGTCTAACCGCGAAGGCATGCAAAACATAAAGAGTACCCCCCCCCCCCTCACCCCCTCTCGAATTCTCTCGATATAGTCCTTCGTCCGGTTTGGGGCAGTGCTTCCAGTCTTGCATTTCGTGAGCCCCCCTGAGCTGGGTTAGTTGACTGGAGCTTGCCTCTCGAAAGTTGCCGCATGCGTTTGTTTCCCAACTTCTTCGCGCGCCATTTCGGGTCTTGATGTTTCCTGAGTTTCGTTCGCAATCCCCGACGAATCGCAGGTATCGCCCTGCACCTACATGCTCGGCACGCTGTTCAGCAACATCCTCTTGCTGGCGGGCGGGATGGTCATGTGCTTCGTCACGAGCTGGCGCCTCAGCATGCTGGCCTTCACCACCGTGGGACCCATCTACCACATCACCCAGGTGACACTGACGACCTGGCCAGGTTGGCAACGACGCGGGTACTACGGTATGCAGACACAACGGGTTATTGTGGTGGTGGTGGTTGTTGTTGTTGTTGTTGTTGTTGTTGTTGTTGTTGTTGCTGTTATTGTTGTTGCTGCTGCTGGTTTTGGGTGTGGCGGCGAGAGGAGGGTGACCCTTGGCGAGTTCGGGTGTACTCGTGATCCTGCTGCGTGGCCCCTTCGACGAACGGACCCGCGCGTTCCTGCGCAGCCAGGACTCGGGAACAATTTTTAGGATGTCGCCGACCGCGCTACCAAGGACGTTTGGTCGTCTCCAATATATACCAGAAAGAAAGGTGTTGTTCGGCTCCGGGCGGCGCAACGATGCCAACAACAGCAAACAAAAACGCCAATTTCCCACGGTCATAACCGGTTCCTGCTTTACTTCCCCAGCGTTGCTCTCACATTTGTCCATTCTCATGTTTACCTCGCGCGACTCACCACTGTACACAGAGATACGCCAAGTGGAGCCAGCAGTTGAACGTAGAGATCTACGTGGCATACGGCGAAGCCAACGGCCACGCGACCGAGGCCCTCAGCAACGTCCGCACTGTCAAGGCCATGAGCACGGAAGTACAAGGTACGAGAGACGACGTAGTAATACAAGTGGGTAGGTTCCGAAGCTGGTTACAGCAGTGCCGGCTTACGGTATTAGATAATCGATATACAGTGGGGGGCCCTCTACAGTGCCGCGGGGTGTCCCGGGAGTACCCATTACTGCGCCGGGCACCGGCACTATTCAGAGGTACAGAACGACTTGGTATTTCGTATTTCAGTGTGTGCAAGCCGAAAACACGGGCACTATGGAGGGCCCCCTACGGTGCTGTATCGTGAACCACGTGGGCTGCTACTGCTGCTGCTGCTGCTGCTGCGGGGCTCTTTTGCCGTGAGCTGTTTTTCCGCGCGTTACTACTCAACGTGGTGCAGCGAACGAACGACATGCAGCCTTAACCCCCGCCTGCTCAATAAGGTACCAGCGTATATGTCGTCGTTTTACGTATAGACAACAAACGCCACATATATCGGTCGCCACATATGTCGGGCGCAGCAAGTGCGTGAATCCCCTCCCAACCGACGCCCCAACCGACCGCGTGTCCGAAACGTCACAATGTTTTTTGCTTCTGCGACATAAATGTCTCGAAAAACGATTCGGTTTCGCAAGAAATGGCCAAGTACGACACGGCGACGCAAGTCGCTCTGGACAAGGGAGTCAAGGACTCCTTTGGCTCCGCCGGCACGAACGCCATGTCCAGCTACCTCGACTTGGGGGCAGGGGCTCTGATCCTGTGGTACGGGGGCAGCCTGGCGATGGAGGACGACCGCAGGATGACGGCGGGACGGCTCATCACCTACCAGCTGTGAGTGGCCTCCTCATCTCGAGAGACCGTGAGTGTAGTAGGTGGTGGACCGGCCGGCCTTGTGTTGGCGGCGGAGTTTGGGGTCGTGATGGTTTCGTGGTGTCGTGGTTGCCGCGACCGGTATTGGGGGGTCCGGGTACTCATGTTTTGCATTGGCTTGTTTAGTTGTTAGGCCATTTACCACGCGTCGTCGAGAGGACGGAGCATTGTTCTCACGGGACAGATGACCGATGACCAAACGGGTCATCGGGGAGGACTTATTGGTGTTGTGGCGGTGTGGGTGGGTGGGTTATGTCGTTTGCGATTGTCGTTATGGATGGTGCTGGTTTCGAACCTTTGGGTGGGGTTGTCGTGAGGCACACGAGACGTCAGCAGGCGTTCTTTCCTGCCCTGTGAGCTGCAAGCAGCGAGTAGTGAGGTTCTGGTGGTGCCGCTGGTACTGGTGGTATGGCGCTTTCTGTTGAACCTGTTGTTGGTGTTGTTGATGTTGCTTTGTTGCATGGAGTCGGCCACCACCAAACAGGGGAAAATCTTGGTGTGTCGTGCGAGGCTCGTGACGTTTTGGACGCTGCTGTGAGCTGGACCCTTGTCCTTTTGGCGATGCTCGTATCTCGGGCAGGGATTTTGCCGCTACTTGTTGACAACGAGTTCCCGGTGGGATATGTCCCCACGTTTTGCGGGTGGATTCCTGTGCTCAGCTCAAATATGCATATGTAGTGGGATTGTCAGTAAGCGCTTTGACGCATTTCCTCTGCAGCAAGGGTAAATGCAGAAGCATACCAGGTAGCTCCTAACCCGTAAGATGTTTAAAGAAGGACATCCTGGAACAAACGCAAGCACAAGCTTCCTTGATTTGAGGTAGAAGTACATTTGCACAGCCGTACACGTCATGTTCTTGTTTCTACCAGCACCTCGGAACTGAGCACCAGTTGTTTCTTGAAGGGAATGTCCCTCAACTACTCAACCCCAAAATCTTGCATTTTGTTGCTGTGACCCATTTCGCTGCTTTTCCCCGGCATGGCAGGTACTGGAACATGATCAACAATTCCTGGCAAGCTCTTCTTGGTGTGATCAGCAGGTAAGGGGCTGTCTACCTTACCCTGCCGTAAACACTCCGGTTGCTCTTTCTGCTGCTGCTGCTGCTGCTGCTGCTGCTGCTGCTGCTGCTGCTGCTGCTGGTTATGTTTCGTTGTCTTACTGCCGATTGACTCACACAACACATGGAACATCGTCTCGCGGCAGCCTGACCCACCCCGTCTCCCTCCAAATCTCTGCCCAAACGTCACCCCCATCCATTGCGCGCACTCTTCATTGGCCCAAATCTGCCACGACACGCCTCTTTCCTTCTCAACCCCCCTGACCCTTGGTCGTCGATCCTTCAACACAAAAGATCACAACAACAAATACTCCCGGCCGCAAACACCCCGCGAACGCAACAAACCCAACACTGACTGCCGCAAGCGTACGCTCTCATCTCGAATTTTATCGAACACCGAAACAGCCTCACGAGGGCGGCGGGCGCGGCGCAGCGCGTGTTTAGCCTCATGGACTCCCTGCCGGACATCGACATCGACAGCGGCCTGCCCCTCGACGACCTGAGGTTCAGGGGGGAGATCGCGATCAAGGGGGTGGAGTTCACGTACCAGATGCGCCCAGACAACAAGGTGCGCGAGGAGTGGGGAGCAGGAGAAAAGACTCAGAAACGAGGCTGTCAGTGTCAAAAGGACTGGGGTGTGTCTTCTGTCTTGCCCCCACACGTTTGGTGGTTCTGTACCACAACGTCCGACTGCGGCCGCTGTTGCTGCCCCTGCCTGCGAGTTTTATGATTCTTTCCGGCGCTTTCCTTTCTAATGGTGCCGGCATGAACGTGCACGTCCAGGTGCTCAAGGGCGTGGACTTGCACATTCCCGCGGGAAGCACTTGTGCACTAGTGGGGCGGTCCGGGAGCGGCAAAACCACCCTCGTGCACCTCCTGCTCCGTTTCTACGACCCGCGGGTGAGCCCAGGCCAGCCTTCACGCGCAAGCGTATCTCTGCCACATTGTCGCTAGTTTTTTCGGCCTTGTTGGCTTTTGCGCATCGCCGCCACTAGCAATTGGCCGTGTGGGCTTTTGTCCATCTCCGCCACATTGCCACTAGCTGACCTTGTGGGCTTTGTCCACCTCCGCCACGTTGACACTCTTAATGTATCTAAGTATCTAGTTTTTGGCCGTGTAGGCTTTCTTTTCTTCTTCCGGGGGTTCCGCCAAAGACATGTTACGGAGGTGTACATACGTGCAAAGACATCCGAAACAGCAGTATCCCCGTCGTCTCGTTGCGAACGCAAGGCGTTCGTTCGTGGACACCCTCCCCGAATCCGACTTGCGTTGATCAGTATCATTCTCGGTTCCTCTATATTTTGGTGAATGTTTTTTTTTTTATATAGGCGGGGCAGATTTTTGTGGACGGAGTACCGCTGACCGACCTCAACCTCCGGGAGCTGCACCGGAAGACCGCCATCGTGGCACAGGACACCCAGCTCTTCGCCACGAGGTGCTCGTTTCTTCTTCTTGATGGTTGTTCATACCACGTTTCAACATGTTATCCGTGTGGATGAAAGGTGGTACGTTGGTCGCACAGGATCCATGCGGACACATCCAACATTGAGGAAAACACGATCCTTAGAAGCGTTCCGAGAGCCATGGGCACTCGGGATACCACCGACGGATACACGGAGGTTTTCGTCCATGCCACTTGCTGGCATGTGGCGCCACCTTGCTCAGCCTTTTTTCTTTCTGGGCCCTCTTTCTTCGCAAAAAAAAAATCAAGAACTACCAATGGAGAAGCTGCCTTCACCCAGGCAGCGGACTAGAGCTACCTCGAACCTTGGGACCTTTCTGCCACGTGGCCTACGGAAGGAGGCTGGTTCGCCGTCCAAACATATGTTTTTCGTTCTCCCGTCGAAAATGTCTGTTGTTGGTTATAAGTTTGCTGTCGCGCGACGGGGTGCCATCGCTGCCGCTTTTTTGTGGTTGTCGTTTACCTTGTGGTTGTCGTTTGCCTTGTGTTGCCGTCGTTTTGCGTCTGCCCACCCTACTTTCTAGTCGCTCATTTGTTCATCTTTTTTGTGTTGACGGTGCTCCATCTTCCCCCCTTATTTGCCGCGCGCCACTTGTCGAATGAATCGACAGCATCTACGACAATATCACCTACGGGTTGGAGGAAGGGGAGTTCACGGAAGAAGAGGTCTACGCCGCGGCCAAGCAGGCCTGCGCCCACGACTTCATTTCCGACTTCGCCGGTGAGTGGGCACGAAAACGAAAAGAGGCGTTTGTGCTTCGGGACGGGCCTTGCAGCGTATTCGTGATAGTGTGCGAGCACGCCAGGGTTGTTGTTGGTGTTTTCGTGATTGTGATGCTTTCGTGTTGGTGTAGAGCTTGTTTAAGGCCTGGCTGCCTAATTGAAATGAAATCGTTTGTCTTTGTTTGTGTCGTGTTTTTTTCGTTATTTTTGTTTCTCTGTGCCTGTATTGTTGCTCTAATTGGTACGCCAGTAGGACGTTCCGAGGTTTGGTGTACTTGATCTTTTTCTTCCACAGCAGTGGGAAAGGCTTGCGTTCTGCTTCGAAGGTTGTGTTCGGCAACCCTTCTTTCGTGGCTTGGTTCTATGCTGCTGCTGCTGCTGCTGTACAGATGGATACCACACACGGGTGGGCGAGAGGGGCACACGTCTCAGCGGTGGGCAGAAGCAGCGCGTCGCTATCGCCAGGTGTGTAGCAGTTTTTGTTGCATGTTGTCGTGCCTTGTCTCGGCACCATCGATCGCGGAACTGTACCCGGCTGGCCTGGCCAATGATCAACCCAGTTCCTGTGTGTTGTATGTGGTGGCTGTTCAGCTTCGTACGGCTCCTTGGGCAATATATTCTGAAAGCAGCTGTCGCCTTGGTAGGGCTGGGTGATGCTGGATGTTGTTGGAAAGCATGTTGATAGCGTCGTACCTAATAGGACCTACGCGCAACTTCTCTGGCATGTGGCTCCCTCGAGGAGGGGACTAGACCGTACACGACACACACAAATCTGTTCAACACCCCCAGCACCGACGGAATGTCCCCAGTTGTAACCAATTCCCCCACCAACACCCGTGCATTGTCCCCGTACCGGCCCGACGTCTGTGCTCGCGGCCAGGGCCTTGCTTCGTAAGCCTCGCATCCTTCTTCTGGACGAAGCGACGTCCGCCCTGGTGAGTCGGTCCTCCCTTACCTCCGAACACACCACTTCCGCACGGCAAGAAACGACACCGTTCGAGCCTGTAACTGCTGTCGCTTCGCTAGTAGACTTTTTCTCCTCCCGCTGTCATTACTCTACGTGTTCTCTTTTCCTGTTGTTGCCTTCGAGGTGTGTTGGCCGTTTCGTTAGAGCTTTGGTGATTTCGCGTTGCCTCTTCAATCACCCTGCTCCCCCCCTTGCCATTCGACCCGTGTTCCTCGTGCGTCGGCGGGATCCCTCACCTATTCTTACACCTCACTCGTTTTTGTTAATTTTTTCCTCCAACTCAGTGTTCTTAAAAAATATTTGTTTTTTTTTCGTTCTCTCCTCGTTTGTATTGTTCTTTGTTTTGTTGTTGCGTCCCCCTGTTCCCAGGACGCGGAGTCGGAGGCGTCGGTGCAGCAGGCCCTGGACAAGCTGGTCGAGAGGGGGGCCGGCAGCACCACCGTCGTTCTCGTCGCCCACCGGTAAGTCAGCAAAGAGCAACACGACCGTGTGGGAAAGATGACGACCATCATTTCAATCCGTTACATTATAATAGTGCTATAGCTCACCGACAACTACGCAATACCAATGGCTCGCTACGAGAATGAGAGGGCAAGATCACAGTCAAAACGTACGATCAATGATTGGGTCTACATTGTATTTTGCTCGTCGGTGTGGATGAAACACGTGTGGACGAACGGGAGAGCTAAAGGTCGAATCAAGAGCACTGCCGCCATTTCAAAGTGATCCATCTGCGAGGAGACAACAAACAACAGCGCGCAATGGTAGAAATGGTCGACACTCCGTCTGCCAATATTTATCATGCATGTGCATGCCTGCGGCCTTGCCTCACCGAAGGACTGCCTGTGATCGAGAACACGTAACAATCAACAGCAGCAGGTTGTGTGTATATCCTTTGAGTTTTTTTCAGACACAAAGAGTTGCTTCGCGCCAGTCCTTGTTCGGAAGAGTGTAAAACCATGAAGTTGGTTTGTCGCCGTCTCCGACTCATGAACATGTCAACCAGAGAGCCGTTTCACTTTGGAGGGAAGAGTTGGGATTGAGCGCTAGAGTTCGGGTAATGAAAGAGAAGAGCGTTGAGAAGACGCGCCACTTCACCATTCCACCGTCCTCTCATCGCACCATGGCGTGTACAACCACGAAACAGTCCCGACCCTCCATCCAAACAATATTCGCCAAGTTAACCCACTCCCCGTGTACCTGAACGCTTCATCCGACCCCCCCCCCCCCCCCCAGGCTGTCGACGGTGATGAACGCCGATAACATCGCCGTGCTGGACAAAGGCCGCCTGGTGGAGCAGGGCACCCACGACAGCCTCGTGAGGGCTGGAGGGGTGTACTCGAGCCTAGTGGCCCGGCAGGTAAACGCCGACTTTCGTCTGTGCCGTTTTTTTCAACCATTCCGCCGCGATTCTATCGTAAACACATGTACACCTGGGGGTTAAAATTGTTTTGGGCGTTCAATGGTAGGGTCCCTTGACACGAACGGCAGTAGGGTCGACAAACTAACTTCGTTTTTTAGTGTCATTGTTGGATTCTTGGAAGAACGGAGTTGCGTTCCTGACGTTTTTCTTGTGGGTTACCTTCGTTGCCGCTGAATTCTGATTGGCCGAGATTCCTGGGGTGGTGCGTGACGTCAGCTTTCGAGAAAATATACAAATCACGTGTACGTGCTCGGACAGTTGGACAGCTCTTCCAGCCCTGGCAGAACGCGTGCTTGTCGTTGACAGCTAATGCCTGCGTGTTCATATCTCCCCGTCTGTGTAACGCTCTGAGCCAAGTTACCGTTTCGCTCTCCCTGTTGGGGCGGTCGTGTTGCTGCGCCTGCTAGATCCCAGGCTTGAGATTGTTGGCAGCCTGACTCCAGGAGATGGTGCTTGTGGCACCTATTACGAACAACGATCTACCGAAGCGTGTTGTGGATATCATCTAACAATGACCAATAAGTGGTGTGTCGGGAAGTTGTCAATGGTCCAATCATCACTGTAGCGTTCCTCGTTTGCTCCTTGGGATGCAGCCGCTCACCGTTTGCTTGGTGCGGCCGGGCAGCTCACCGCTGGCCATGCGTCGCGGTTTTTTATGCCGCGCTTGCCTGGTAGGTGCAAGCCCGACTGGCCCCATTCCAGCCCGTATGCGGAGATGCAACGGCGGTGGACGACATTATTCTCAGCCTCCCGCCCTGACCGTTGTCTAACTTTCGGGACAATAGTTACAGGGTCCGTCGAATGCTGTGGTGGCTCTTTTCCAGACGCAGGAATTGACGCTTTGTCCTCGCGAGAGTTGATGCTTGGTCAATGATAATTGTCCACTAACGGCGGGCAACTAATGAGTTACTCCTCCTTTTGACCCGCCTCCAGATTTCTCGTGCGGCGAACACGCTGCAGCAGGAGACTGAGGGTGTTCAACCTTCTGGCGGCCCAGTTGACATCGACACCCTCATGGACGAGTTGGAAGGTAAGGGCACAACTAGTGTAATGTGTTTGATTGTGGGTAACCAAGCCTCAATGTAGAAAACAAGCGTGTGTACGGGAACAGCCGCTGCTTTCTATCTCTTCTTTGACCTCTTGTGGTGAATGCTACATGCAACCTTGCCGCTGTCTACGAGGCAAACATTGGTGCACGCTGTAGTGTGTTTTTTCAAGCCCATGACGGTAGAAACCCGTAGAGAGACGGGTAATGCAACTATCTACACGGCGACCTTGGGAAGTGTTGTAGGTGCATTGTTTTCTAGTGGGCGATCGACCTGATCTGTCGCTTGTAGCTTTTAGGACGACCTACCCTAGGATCCTCACTTGCTACCGTGCTGTCTCTGGTGCTGTGCTGCTTCTCTCTAGCTCCCTGGCTCTTTAGCCAGGGCTGTGTAATGCGTCCCTTTTCGCACTACAATGACTATTAACGTTCGATTGAAATTACGCAAGCAGGTGTCTGACCGGGTTTGTCCAATCGGATAATTGGGCGAATGCTTGTATGTTGGTGGGAGGTGTACGTGCTGCTGTGTTGCACGTCTCGCCTTTTGCCGGTGGGAGGTACTGCCCCACGTGCTTGTCGTTCCCTTCAGTCTAGCCATCGCGGAGCGAGTGTTGAGGCCCTACCCTTTCCCAGCCCCTGTCCCTCCACACCAGAGTCCGTGTTCTCTCTTTCCCCTAGGATTCACGCTTGCTGCTCTGTCGTTACTCACTAAAGTGTTTT
>FN649731.1:1557760-1612159 GCA_000310025.1 Ectocarpus siliculosus | reverse complement strand
GAGAAAAGAAACGTAGAGGGAAGAATATGGCTACGCCTAGGGGGGGGGGGGGGGATTGTTGTGGTTCCGAACGAGTGCTGAACGGACAGTGAAAGAGCCGTTTGGTTGGGCATACAAAAGGCTGGATAGATTCGAAGTGTGTGTCGATGTCGCGGAGTGCATGGTGTGCCCGACTGGAGCAACGTCACGCTTGGGGGAAGTACGATCAAACAACGTGTCTTAGTATATCCTTGCGGAGGGAAACCGATAGTTGGGGTACGGAATTTCAACCAAACACTGCTCATTTACATAGTTCGCGTCTCCTCTGCTTCCCTGAACCGAACCGAAACCACTATTGGAGACGATTTGCAGCCGAGGTAATGCAGTTAGTGCGTTTCGGGGGGAAATGTAGTAGGAGCTTGCGCGCAGACCAACGTTTGTGCTTGCTACGTCGCTCGCTACATGTACGGCCGAACAGATCCGAGATGCTGCTGTCGTTCTTGTACCACTCTCTGGCGTGTTGTTGAACTTGCGTGCATACCACGTGTCTGCCTCGCTTCGCTTCATGTACGGCCGACACAGGTCCGAGATGCTGGTGCCGCCGCTGTCGTTCCACAAGTTTGACCACGCTGATATGGACGTTTTTTGTTGATCTTGCGTGTGCGTGCCACGTTTTCTGCCTCGTGCTTCCTTATGTGGCCGACACAGATCCGAGAGCTGCTGTCGTTCTACAAGTTCGACGGCGATGATATCCCATTGGTGGCCGGCTCCGCGCTCGCCGCGGTGGAGGGTAGGGACAAGGAGGTCGGCGAGGACGCCATCATGGAGCTCATGGCGGCCGTGGACGAGCACATCCCCACCCCGACCAGAGGTGTGTGTTGCCGTCTTGGAAGCGCGCAGCAGCAGCAGCAGCAGCAGCAGCTGCTGCTGCTGCTGCAGTCCTCTTGATGATGATGGCAGTGGTGGTGGTAGCGAGAATTGGCTGCTTCTCATCATCACTATCGTGTCGTCGTTCCTTGTTGTGCAGTCCTGTTGATTATGGTGGTGGTAATGGTGATGCCCAGTAGTGATGATGGGTCTTGCCTGCCGGTTCATCATCACCATCGTGTCGTCTTTTCTTGATCTTTTTCGTTGGTCTGTCGCGCTGTGCTGTGTTGGAAGCGCGCACCAGCAGCAGCAGCAGCTGCAGCTACAGTCCTGTTGATGGTGGTGATAACGGGTGTCTTGGCTGCCGCTTCATCATCACCATTGTGTCGTCTTTGCTCGTTCTTTTTCGTTGGTCTGTCGCGCTGTGCTGTGTTGGAAGCGCGCACTAGCAGCAGCTTTTACTGCAGTCCTTGTGATGGTTGCGGTAATGGGTGTCTTGGCTGCTTCATCATCGGGATCATCTCTTCTGTGCATGTTGTTTTACGTTGGTTGATGTGTTGTGCTGTGTTTGTACGTGTGTGTCTTTTTTTTTCAGCCCTGGACAAGCCGTTCCTGATGCCCGTTGAGGACGTGTTCTCCATCGCGGGGAGAGGCACCGTGGTGACGGGGAGGGTGGAGCAGGGGGTCGTCAAAGTGGGCGACGAGGTGCGTAGGATGGTATTACTTTCCGGTCCCTGTTTAGTGCCGTGATGTGCCCAAAAAATTCACTTGACACTAATCCCTGACAGTGGTAGAGGTCCCTGTTTGGTGTCGTTATGTGACCAGGAGATTCACTTTGACACTTTACCCTGACAGTAGTAAATAGAGGTCCCTGTTTATTGTCGTCATGTGTTCAGAAAATTCACTGACACTATACCCTGACCGGCACTATTCAACCGGCACTATACCGGGCAGTGACCTCTACTGAATGCCGCGGTTGATGTGTACAGTGTTGTCTCCCACCACCGCAAATACTTCATTTTTGGGGTATTTATTGGGCAGGCATTTCTGTTGGGCGTAAGGAACCAAAGGTGTGCACAAACATGGTACTTGCAGCAAGTAGCCTACAGCCGCGTGGTCAGCCGCTCAGCTCTGCCGATGCCTACAGACTGGTGTAGTGGTGTGGAGAGATCTCGTTGTCCAAGGGCACAATCTCTTTCCCCACATTTGTCAAGGACGATTCCCTCTTTTCACACCAGTCGATAAGCAAGAAGAACGCACGCGCGTACACACGCCCACGCCCCCCCCCCCCTCTCCCTGCCGTCAAAAACGCCACCCACCGACAGCTGGAAATCTCCGGCATCGGCTCTGTGGTGAAGACTACCTGTACGGGGGTGGAGATGTTCAAGAAGTTGTTGGACCAGGGGCAGGCGGGGGACAACATCGGCGCGCTGCTGCGAGGGCTGAAGAGAGAAGACGTACAGCGGGGGCAGGTAAGGTGTTGAGTTTTTTCGTTCGTATTCACGTCTGATTTGATTAAGAGTGGTGTGTAGTTGGCGCCAACAGGCTGAAGCGTGGGTTGGGGTGAGGTGAACGGCCTGGCTACTGTAGAGGAAAAAGCCATCTGGACGCTATCTTTTGCGTGTGAGAGGGCTGTGTGCGACCATCACCGGCGAGAGAGAGACCTGAAGGAAAGAGGTTCGAACCTGAAGGGGTACGCACCGTACACGATGATGAGAAGACACGAAACGGCGGCACGCTATTTGCAGAATCCCTCCCACCAAGCTCGCCAAGAAGTCGGGCAGCTGCTTGGGTCGCGGTGTCTCATCCGGCGCTTCTGTGGAGCTCACCTTCATGAAGGCTACATTTTCCCAACGTCCGTCGAGGACGATTATCTCTTTTTCACATTGGCGTTGTGATGAGATGTCTGCTTTTGGTGGAAGAAAAACCGGGTTCGCCGCCACCCGCCAGCTTTAGATCCGAAAACTAGAAAATAATGGCGGGGGGGAGGACCAAAAAACAGATTTTTGAATTTGTGGAACTTGTAAGGGTGGGTAGGCCATCTTGCGCCCACAACGCGCTGGTTAAATTGATTGCCCCATGGTTACGCCGCAACAGGGAGGCTGGCCAATCAACGTTTGTGATCGGCTGATTGAACCTGTTCCCAAGCGATAGCTGCTGCAGGCTGGTGGGAAAAACTGCTTGATCGATGGGAATTTTCAACTAGTCCGCACTACGTCCCGACCCGTCACCTTGAGATTTCATGGCCAACGTCTCTGACACAAATTCCCATTTGAAGGCCGCGCCAAACGACAGTTCTTGCAGGTGGGTAGGCCATCTTGTGCCTTCTTTGTGTCAGAGACGTTGGCCATGAAATCTCAAGGTGACGTGTCGGACGTAGCGAACCCGTGAATCGACTCGCCGCCAGCCCGTCGGGTTCCGGTTAACCCTGAGAAGCCTTCTTGTTTTTTTGTGCTTTCGGCGATTGGTATTTGGTGGTACGCGCTGTGTACGTCACATGTTTTTTTTCGTCTTATGGCGACAGTTCCCCCAATTTTCGTGGTGATAAATTCATAAATTCTGCACCTGCTACTGTGTCGGTGTGGCTAGCCAATTCCGGCATTTGGCCAAGATTTTCGAATCAAGTTTCTATTGATGGTGGCTCTGTAGATAGTCTATACAGAACCGGGAGAATCGTCGGCTTTTGCGACCAACGTTGCCGCTGATCCCCACGGGCTTGGTCGTTGTCGAACGATTCCCGCTTTGTCCATTTCGTAAACGCATTTGTCGATTCCCTCCTGCACGCGTGGATTGGCGCGATACGGAGCCGTAATTACAGGGTGTGCTGGTTGAAGGAGGACCTCAGCTTCCTTGATAGTGCGTTTGCCCTATTCGTCCGGAGTCAAGGATTTGGCTGAGGGATATTTCGTGCACGGTTGTATTGCGTATAATTTCTTCATATTGCCCAGGCGATAAATGTGGCACTGTTTAAAGTTTTGGCCTTTTGTAGGTCTTGACGGTGTTTTTCCGTCTCTCCCTTTCTCGGTTGAAACTCTGCTCGCGGTTTGCGGCAGCACTGCTGTTTCGACAGGAGAAATATACCCTAAGAGTGTTGTCTCTTGTCGGGTATCTGTCGGCTAGAGGAGTCTGGCTCTTTGTTCCGCCGCTCCTTTCGTGTTCGCAGAACAGTGACAAAACTGTTCTTGCGACTACTAATTTCTTTCGAATAGCTTGTGGAGTAGTAGGCTTGACCTGCATGTCTTCTGCTGTGACAATGCGTGGTTTTATCGAAGCCGGAGTTGTCTCTGCCGGAGCTTCGACTGAATGCACTTCCACAGCTATTTCGTGTTTCGCAGGAATACAGCATTTTTCGCTGAGGTAACAGGTACTGGTGTTTTCTCACCCTCCAAAGCTGCCACTATTTTGAGCTGTTGATTTGATCTACCTGTGCGGTCGTGGGTGACTGCGTTTTCCGGTGTGTTGCAGTTGTTTTGCCGCTGAATTTTGTTATGACAGTTGTTCTGCTTGCCAATCCAGTACAACATCGAATACTCCCATGATGCTACTGTCTAGCAACATGTTATCGGGTCCCAATGACGGCAACACTGGTGATTCATCAGGAATCGCTATTTCTCCCAATGTTCAGTTCAAAACGAGTGTATCCTCCGTAACTTGAGAGTGAGCCATTAGCGCTTCGCAGATTTATGGCTCCGCGAGGCACGGGCATTATTTCTGTGCTTTTCAGCGTCTGGTAATGGCGCATGAATTGTGCAGATATTCATGGTGCATCACACGCTGCATCGATTGTAATGTCATTAACCGATGAATTGTTGATTCTCGCAAGAGATGCGTACTCGTTTGGGCGCAGCATTCAACGCAGATGGATTCTTACGTAGGGCATCCAGCAAGCGCTGACACGTGGAACGCAGACGATTCCCCTTCATTATTTTCGGCAGTCAATTGTCTCGACCTATGCTTCGATTTGAGACCTCCAGCTATTGTAGCTACGTTTAGAGCGTGCGGTCCTACCAGCGCCGTTTGTGGTTTGCGTGCTACTTCCTACTGGGGGCAACGGTGTCTATATACCTTCGCAGCTACGTGAGCGCTCTTCGCTAGACATCCATGCTCTTCTGTTGTCCATTCACGCACGACTGCCTATTGCTTGGTGGTACGGCTGCTTTTTCCCAGTGCACCTTATCTGCTTCCTGAGTTGTTTCCACCAGAGGAGGGAGCATACGATTTTGGGTGTACTTGCTGGCCCTTGTTTATCTCGGCCCTTTTCCACTTTGGTTCGGTGTTGTCCCGGACATCAC
Organism: Ectocarpus siliculosus; assembly: GCA_000310025.1. Lineage (NCBI taxonomy): Eukaryota > Phaeophyceae > Ectocarpales > Ectocarpaceae > Ectocarpus > Ectocarpus siliculosus. The sequence goes on along the minus strand of FN649731.1, from coordinate 1,607,021 downwards.
CCAACCAAAGTGGAAACGTACCAAGATAAACAAGGGGCAGCAAGGACACCCAAAATCGTGTGCTCCCGCCTCTGGTGGACAGAACTCAGGAAGCGGATAAGGCGCGCTGAAATTTTGCATCTACTGCGAGGGTGGGTATTAACACGACCGGGCCCAAATTCGCACGCAAGGTATTCGCACTCTCACGACATCAGGTTCCTTGCGTCGATCAGGCTTCCTCCCTCTTGGGTGTGTTTGGCCTGACCCTGCCCGTCCCGAGATTTGGAACGGTAATCTATTGCCCTTGGCGCGCCTTTCGCGACTCCAGTCGGCCACTCCAGAGACATGGGGCGGTCGTCCCCAGAGGTTCCTCTAGGGCGTTGGCGCGAGCCGTCGAGAGAGCACTCGCCGCGGAGGGCTGAGCGATGGCGGGGGGTCCTTGACCGTCGTCCCGAGCGCTATTTAGCTGTACGACGTAACCCGGCGCGGGTTGGTGCCAGGCGCGGCGGCCTTTTCCGACTCCCGGACGACGAACCTTTCGGGGCGGCTGCCTGTAGGCAGGTTTTGCTGTTCCCAAAAGAGCCACTCGTGTCCAAACGGTGGGACCCCGAGCATGTCCCGGGTGATCCCCGGCGACCCACCGTGGTCGTCGTCTAGTTGGCCCTCCTCCTCGCTGCTACCGTCCTGGTGGTCGCTGTCGTGACGGGTACTCTCTTGGAGTCGGAATCGTTCTCGGAATTATTTCCCCCGGTGGTCTGAGTGGAGACATCAGCAGGCACCTCTGCCGCTGCCAGGGTGTACGCGGGCGTTTTCTTAGCAGCTGCGGCAGCGTCCTCAAGCGCTTGCTTCTCTTTCTTACAGCTTTTAGGAGATTTTCTTCTGGCCTTGTGTTGGGCTTGGAGTAAAGCCATTAGCTGAGTCGGGGGGAGTGCGTTGCTCCCGTGTTGGGATTGTCTGCCTACAGAGAGCTGCAGTTTTCTCAGGTGTCTTTTGCAGGTTCTTCGGCGTAGGAAAAAATCTCAATTCCTTCTTGCTTTTCTTTGGTGAACGCAGTTGCACCACCCTGCCCTGACCGACTGTTGTTGTCGCGGGTACGCTGGCCTTTGTTGCCCTTTGCGTTCGCGCGAACTGTCTCGTGTTTTCGAGAGACGTTTGAGATGTGGCACCTTTGTTCGAAGGCCTCCTCGAGCGCGTTGAGCCGAGCGGTTATTTACGGAGGAACATAGTATTCAGGTCAATAGCACGTTGCTGTTTTTGTTGTCCGTCAGTCGATCCTACGCGTCATTTCACCTTTTCGCAACGCTGTATCGTTCTTACCGGATGTTTTGCTGGACTTGGGGATCCTCTCGCAATAACCGTTTCAGCTAGCTGCCTCTGCCGTCGCTAATTCGTCGGTCTTTTCTTGGTGAGCTGTGCGTCGGCAGCTTCCACCGGCAACCTTTGCGGTTGAGACAGACAGCGATGGATTCCCTCCCGCCCTTGGTGTGTGTATGTCGTCTTTCCAGGTCATCCACAAGCCCAACAGCGTATCGGTCCACAAGAAGTTCAAGGCGGAGGTTTACGTGCTCACCAAGGACGAGGGCGGAAGGCACACACCTTTCTTCTCCAACTACCGGTGAGAGGGACGGAGGCACACGCAGAGAGAGACAGACAGGCAGACAGCGAGACAAGACAAGGCAGAGAGAGAGAGGGAGAGAGTTCGAGAGGCCCAACTGCCGCTGTGACGGGACCATGTGCAACGTCTGGGCTATTTGCCTGTCGTCTGACACGCCCCCGCGCGCTGTACTCGTATTAACTGGCGGTACGAGGTGCCCAGGCTGCCCCCCCCGCCCCCCCCCTTGTGCACGTGCATGCTGTTGAACGTGCCCGCCCCCGCCGCCCCTCCTGGCATGCTACGTGTTCGTGGGTGTGTTTCTCTAAGTAGCATCAACCAAACCTACAAACCCGCTGCCTAGTGAGTGAGGATGTGTATGTGTGTGTTTCTTTTTCTTTTTTTCACACGACCTCGCATGACGGCCCGTCCTATCTACCTCTACCTTAGGCCGCAGTTCTTCGTGCGGACGGCTGATGTGACCGGCTCCGTGCAGCTGCCGGAGGGGACCGAGATGGTCATGCCCGGCGACACCGTTAGCCTCACCATCGACGTGAGTTCCTTTCTCGAGGGTCGAGCTTCGTGGTGCTTGAACAAGACCTTGTTGTTCGTTCACAAGGGGGGCTGTCCTGTTTTGCTTGACGCACTGCTGCAGTGCTTTTTTCGTTTGTGCCCGCGGCGTAATGGCGGTCTTGGTTCTCTGCAGGACAAAGACCGCTGCCGTTGTTTTGTGTGTTGCGCCATCTTGGTCTTGGGTGGTGCTTTTACGAACATCGTGGGGGGCTCGGGGCAGCAGCAGACGCTGCCACTTGTAGAATTGCTGTGCTCCGTTGTATTTTCGGGTTCCACTGTGGTAGCCGATGCTTGTGAAAGGAACAGTATCGGTCCTGAGCACGAGGCTGTGGAACAGCCCGAAACGAGCCATGGGAGATGCGTTTTTCTGGTGCGAGAGAGGTGTTGATGCAGACAGGGCATGCAACAGATAAAACAGAAGTATATATTATCCGGGCGGGCGTTTCCTTTTCTCCTTTGGTACGTATTTTGGAAATACACGATGCCCACGTCGTTGACCACCATCCCTCTCCTCCCTGTCTCCACGTGTTTTTGCTCTGTCTCTGCTTGTCTGCCTCCCTCTCTCTATGTGTGTCTCTCTCTTTCTCTGGTCACTCTCTCTCTCTCTCTCTCTGTCATGGATGGGAATGCTCAGCTGATCAGTCCAGTTGTGATGCAAGAGGGGCTTCGGTTCGCCCTCCGCGAGGGGGGCAGGACAGTGGGTGCCGGAGTGGTGTCTTCCATCGTCCAGTAGACCTAACGACCGGTAGAGTATGGGTGCGTGTTTGCCCCGTTACCAAGGAGGCAACAAACTCGAAAAGCAAGCGGCGCCTGGAAGAGGGTTTATTATGGATGAGGGAGGCGCTTCGACCTCAGAGGGTAGTCTTCCCACCACGATGTAGAATACTTAAAACTCTTTATTCTACCCCGGGGCGTCGATGTAGATGGATCGAGAGGAAGGGCACACCAGATGCAGAGGCGATTGTCAGCGAGTAACATGACGCGGAAGGGGCACCGCTGATTTAGAGTCGGAGCCACCCGTCCCCCCTGGTGTCGCCGGTAATTTTGTCGTGACCGCGTGTGCCATACACCCACAGCATGTATGTGTCGTATCCGCTCTTGTGCGGTCGCCAAAGCATCTCGCCGCGCGTTGGGTGTCTGTTCGCCGAGCAATTCAGCGGTCGTGGCATCGCCCGAGCGATTGAATCCTTTCGTCCACGGTTCTGTTGTGCAGCTTGCGTGGCGCTAAGTTAAGTTTTCCGGTACATGGAGCCGTGGCTTGATTCCCGATATGATCAGATGTCGTTCGCCATCGCCTCGGGTGTGGTTGTTGCGTATAGGCTTTCCTGCGACGAGATGCTGCACGCAACAAGAGACGGACCCTCGTGTGGTTGTTTGGGCGTTGCACCTGCTGTCTGTGTGTTCTCTTGGCCGCCATGTATACGTCGAGGAAAGTTGGTCCGCGATGATGGTAGCAAGGAGAACAAGGCGGTAGCTTCCAACGTGTACGGAAATGGTCCTCCGCTGTGTCGTTTGTTGCAGTCCACGCTTGTTGATTTTTCGGCAACAGCAGTAGAGGCGGAGCGTCGCGGGAAGCTCGTGGTGCGGGTTTTTGTTTTGCGTTCCCGTGGGCCTGGGAGGCCTCACAGAAATTCAACTGTCCTTTGTGTTGTCACCAGAACACTCGTTTCATTGCTCTTCGCGCTATTTACAACGTTGAACGTTGTAACGCGAAGGCGCTTGCGTGCACGTGACAAAGTCGCCATCCCGTCAAAGCCCCAGTCCCCGGATGGAGGCCGGTCTTGACCCGGGAATCCAAACGTTGGCCTGCGTATCAATCAAAACCCGTATGACCCCGATCTGACCCGACACAAGGAACTGAGTCCAAGCGCATCTATCTGCCCATGCACGCGTCGCAGTTACGCAGAGAGCGCACGCCGCTTGATCGAGGGGCTATGGGTTGAAAAAGGATTTCATCTCGGCGAGCCGAGCAAATTATTACGTAAAGAAGCCCAAGCGTTGCGAGTCGTGTCCACAGGAAGGACCTATGACCTTTTACACCTAAAACAGTGACCTCTGCGTAGTAACAACTACCATTAGATACACCCTCTCTTGTCTCTCTCTCTCTCTCTCCCGCGGGTGTGAAGAGGTGCTTGTCCTCTCAGCGCACCATCTTGTGCTGTTGCATGTTTGGGGGGGGAGTCTCGGTGCTCCCCGCCTGTCCCTGTAGACACCGTCGCACGGCAGGGGAAGATAGAAGCCCGAACGAGTGGCCGTGCAACGTAAGCAGACAAATAAGAATAAGGGGTCACACGAGGGTTTTGAAGAGACACGACGACGAAGCGACAAAAAGGCTAAAGTTTGCAACGTACGCGAAATACACGTGGATGGTAGCGGTGGGGGCAGGGGGGGGTGTAGCGCAAAGGAGGCGAACACGAACACACCCAATTATGGCGGCGGCGACTCAAATGCGATGGTATATCCAACACCGTCTCCGATGAAGATCGCTTCGGATTTTATTTCTTGGCGTTCTTTACCTGCATAAACCCGTCGCGCATGGCGGCTTGGATGGCTGCCACGGACTGCGGCGCGTGCGGCAGGAACACCGTCGCCGCGCGGGAAGACTGACCCACGTCGCGGAGCATGTCGAAATATTGGGTCAGGAGAAGCAGATCCATCACGTCCTTCGGGGATGTTCCTGCAGCAAGGCGATGACAATTTATTTGCAAGAAAACAGCACGACAAGATAAAACCATGAGATGTTGTGCGCCTGGGGGTATTTACTCTGGTGCGGATATCAGGGAGGGAGTCGTCGTAGGTTAGGTTCGCGAAAAGTGGATCCTGCATCATCATCATCATCCACAGACGGTTGAAGGTTCGGGCGATGATGGCCATTCGTCACTGCGCTCGGTCTGATTCAGACAAAAACAATTTGAACGTATCCTTTTCGACTTCGAGAATAAGGACATGGCGGTTTCGGGAGGTGCGAAAAAGAGTCACGAAACCGCTGAGATTGAGGCAGGCTCGTGCGCATCGCTGGCGCTTCCCCCCTGCTTTTTCGCACCGTCGATGGCTTCGGCGAAGTTCTGCACGGAGTCGCGGAGGCCGTCGACGATAGCCTTGCGCTGCCTGGACACACCCACGCCGGACAGGTACTTGGACTCTGCCTCTGCCTCAGCCGCCTTAACCTGCATTGCTCGATGATGAAACCAGGAGCGACCACGTAGTCAGGGCCTCCGTACGACAACACCAGTTGTTCAACATATGCACAGGGTGTCAACCGCCATCATTTGCAGGTGCGTTGTCGTTGGCGGTGCTACGGTGAAGTTTATCCCGTTAGCGCCAACGTCGGCGACTGCACGGTTGGCCTACCGAAACAACATTCACCTAAAGTACTGCAATTAACTACTTCAGAAGTAAGTGGGTGAGGGGAGGTTCAAGAGAGTGGAGTGAAGACGGGAAGACTTCGTGTAAAATGTTTTTTCCGGGTCGCAGGTAAGACCGGGTGTGTACAGTAAGCAAAGACAGCGAGCGATAATAGAGATTCACCAGGGGGAAGTGAGGTGGGAGGGACAACAGCTGCTGAGAGGGGGACAGGGGTGGGGGGACAAGGTTCTGAGCGAAGTGCGTACACATTATTCATGTTTTATGTAGTCTTGAAGTCTCGCATCCACAAACCATTTTGCGAGGCACACCAAACCAGGCAACCAGGGTCGAGGAACCTCACAAGACACCTCACACCGGGGGATGGCTTCACCAAATGTTGCTAGCTCCCGACATTCATGAAATAAACACGAATACCGTTTACCTGCATGATCTTGTCGGCCTCGGCCTTGTTGGTGGCCGCCTCTCTCATCCGCTTGGAGGCGTTGATCTCGTTCATGGCTTCCTTCACGCGGGGGTCCGGGTCCATGTCGGTCACCAGGGCCTGCAGGATCTGGTAACCGTACTCCTTCATCACCTCCTCAAGCTGGTTCTTCACCGCCACGGCGATGTCCTGTTTTTAGGCGCGAACGTTTTTAGGCGCGAACGAGGTATGGTCGAGAAAATGACCAACAACGCCTCTTCGGGTGTGGAACGCGACTACAGCTCACTAGATGTGACGCCAACGTACGAGAAATAAACTAAGCCCGGGCATTCCCATCAGCAAAGAAAGGTAGGTCATTCCTGTAAGTCTCGAAAGGCGGTCGAACGATCCGGCCAAAAGACGGCGTGCATGTGAAGTTTCCTCTATATACTATGCTATATATTCATACAAGCGAAAATTGAACTTGTGTTTGACGGACGGCCGTATTGTGACATCTTGATTCTACCAACCAAAACAACAACAACGAAAAGAACTTAGAACACGCATCGAAACACATCGATATGCACGGACATACCTCTTTCGAATCGAAAGCCTGGTCAAGATCGAGTTTGGGAAGTGTACCTGTCACACGCCACAACACAACCGACATCGAGGCTAGTTATAATAGTGTATTCATCTACCGGCGGCACTGATGACGCAGGATCGAGGCACGTCGCCGAGCAAAAGCCGCAGAACGTAGACGTGAAATAAACCATAGGTGTGTAAAGGGCAGATGCACGGAGTGAACGACTTGGTGGACGGCAGACGGAGATAGGGCACGGGAAACGCATGTAGGATGACCTGGTGCCAGAATTGAAAAAATGAAATAATAGCGTTCAACGAAAACGCCGACAACCTGACTGACTGGATTAAGAAACGATTTTCCTCGCCTCCGATAGTAGCATGGACTGGCAGTACTCTGACCTCCCGCTGCACATCGCAAGCCCACGCACCAAACAATATTTTTACATAGCCCGCATCGCGTCGTGTCCGGCAGGACATAAAGTTTGAGTAGTATCCTACCGTCACTCGTCATGTACCGTTCTAAGGATAGGAAACTAAGTATGTAACGACCCAACTCACTTCTGACGACGTCGAAGACATAAGAGCGGATCTGCGCCTGAGGGTCCGTGAGTCGATAGAATGCGTCGTATATCTGGCGTGTTGGTTCAGCAGGACGGATGGGTTGATGCGCATTAGCCAAGACACGGAAGAACGTAGAAACAAGAGAGATAAAAACGAGTCTTCTTCCGGTATTCTCGCAAGATGTCGAAATGAGGAAAAGGACGACCGACGCGGCATTCTTCATGGATATCATCTGTAGCAGCACTCGACGCCCTCATCATCCATGCAAGGGTGGCTCTGAACTTTTTTTTTCCATCTGATGATGGTGTCGTGAGTACATACATAGTCCATTTAGTCCACATACATGATAGATATACTTGTAGCAATGCCAAGTGGTTGTAGGATTGTGTGGTACGTGGAATGTATTTCCAGGGTGTGCAAGGTACCCCTGTTGTATACTGCGTCGCCCCCTCATGGTGGTGCGTGCACGCGTGCGTGCAGTCCATGTCTGTCCATGTGTCCATGTGTCCATGTTCGTTCATGTGTTCATGTGAGTCCATGTTTTTCATGTGAAGAAGAAGTCTATACAACAAGCCCAGCACATCTTTCCTCCTTGGCGCGAGTTCGCCGAGTTGCCGACACCCTATTCAACACACGTCTTGCGACAAGCTACCCCCAGTTCGGATCATCCTAACACGCTAGCGTGTGATATCACACGGGATCCCGAGGTGAGGTTAGCTATAAAAGGGTTCGGCTAGAGAAGTAGATCATGGAAGCCCTCGACCTCAGCAGCTTAACTGAAGAGGACCGCCAAGCATTATCGGCGCACATCAAAGAGGAAGTGGAGAGAGGAGTACAAGAAAAAATCAAGTTTACCGAAGAGAAGCGTCCCGCATCAGAGAGCGTGGACAAGCCCCCCGATGGAGGCGATCCCCGGCATGCTCAGCCGGCTGGAACAGCGTTAGACCCGCAACCTGAAGACCAGCCACGATCGTTGGAGGACCGTCTCGTTGAGTCCTTCGCGCGGGCAATGCGGAGGACCAACACCCCGGGGGAAGAAACCAGGGAAGTCTTACCCCCTAAGGACACCATCCGTGTCAGTCCTGTATGTAATACATGTAGCCCCATTTACGGGTGTGTTTGATTCTATTATTGGCGATGTCCAGGTTGGAGTACAGGTTTTTGAGAGCCAATTTCGAATGTTGTTGTAACACTGGAGATGCCGAGCAGCAACACCATCAGCATGCGCCTACTAAGGTCGTAGATCCGCTCAGGCACGTGATGATCTGCTCACCGTTTTACGTCTGAAGTGGTTTTGGTATATGCTTGCATGCTTGTCTTCGTCGATTTCGTTTGGGTGTGCTCCGATAAACCTACAGCACACCTTGTTGAGTTCTGCATACATACGCGTCATCATCATGCACATGTTTTTCCTGAAAGGTACAGCAGTAGACCCCATCAAAGGGCGTTCTATTCTTGATAAGGTTGCCAGTGATCCACACAAAACTGCGAGGTTAAATGGATATTGATTCACGTAAGGTTGCCAGTCACCTACACAAAACTGCGAGGTTAAATTGATATTGCGTCACGTAAGGTTGCCAGTCACCCACACAAAACTGCGAGGTTAAATGGTTATTGCGTCACGTAAGGTTGCCAGTCACCCACACAAAACTGCGAGGTTGTATGGCTACTACGCCACGTAAGGTTGCCAGTCACCCACAGAAACTGAAAGATTAGATGAGATTATCAGCGAATCCTAACCAAGCTGCTGCATATACCTTCTTGAGTGCTTTGAAGTTGATGGGAATATTTTGTCCCGTATGTGTTAAAATACAGAGATTGATCTCCGACTCATTATTTTTGCGTTCACGTCGATAACGGGAATGCGAAGACGTCATGAATCTTTGTACCCTCTACCGACAATGAGTTGCGTGTTACGAACAGGAGTCTGTTGCATGTCTAGCGGTAGGAGTTGTAGGGGGATACACTTGGAAATTTGGTCAGGGGTCTGTGTAACCGACAGGAATACATGGAAATGATCTCCATTTCGTACCAGAACACTGTATGCACGAAAGCAGCGCAGTGGTTGCACACCAGTAAGAAGAAGATGTGTTGGGTTGTTGATCAGAAACACAGCTGTGTAAGCTCTAACATGGATCCAACATTGTTGTTTGCGTGACCGAGGAATAATTAACCTTGTCAGACAAATCGCAAGAATCGTTGTGTCACTTTTACGAAAGAGGAGTAATTAACCTCAGTCGTAGATTGGCGTTCGATTTGATAGGTAACCATGATGTCGTACAGAATGCGAAAGACAACGATCACTGCTGCGCAGAACAGGGGGCGTATTGCAAGGTATTCTCCCCAGCAGTGCCACGTGCTAAATTGACGCTTTGGGTGACTGATTTTGCCTGTGCCTTTCCCTTTCGGATGCGCAATCTCCCCTGCACTGCCGAGTCAATCCCCCCGGAGAGACAGCTGCACCCACCCCACCCAGGCGGATACGTGGCACCTGATGAAGCCTGAGCCGCGGCCATGCCAGCAGAAAAGGGTGGCCGCGGCAGAGGCGAGGGTGGCTACCGCGGGGAAGAAGCAGTGGCAGGAGGGATGGATGAAAGCGCTGGGGTTGATGGGCCGGCAAAAATACTTCGTGTGACCAATGGTGTGACTTTTCTTATTTGGTGTTCTCATTGTTTTGGCTTTGGTTTGTGTTGCTTCGGCTTTGTGTTTGGTCTTTTTGAGTACGAGGTCGAGCCTGAACGAGTAGGATTTTATTTTCGAGGTTTTCACAGGATGTTTGGTTGTGAACAGCGATCACAACCTGAGGGAGCAGGTGGTAGAGGAGATTTTATTCTTGGAAAATTGGGATGCAGGGACTTTGAAGACCTCGAAGCAGACGTACGCTGAAGAGTTGGGGATGGAGTTTGGGGTAGAGTACGGGAAGGAAATTCCTCTTCCTGTAGGGTTGAAGCTTTCAGAGTTTGACCAGGATGAAGAAGTGGTATCAAGGCCTTTTCGTGAGCTGATAGGATCATTGATGCGGCTGGCAACGCAAACGAGGCCAGATATCGCGAACGCAGTGAGAGCGGTAGCACGGTAGTGTGCTTCTTCCAAAGAAATTCATTGGAGAGCAGGTCTTGGTATTTTGGGGTATGTGGTAAGGACTAGTGACTTGGGTATTTCATTCAGGAGGGGTAGTGTAGCAGGGTTGAGCATGGAGGTGTTCGCAGACGCAGACTATGCAAGTAAGGCTGCCGATAGGAGGTCTGTGTCAGGAGGGTTGGTGATGTGTGGGGGGGGATGTATTTCTTGGTTTTCAAGGACGCAGAAGTGCGTTACGTTAAGCACGACAGAGGCGGAGTATGTCTCTCTTGCGGATGTGATGAAGGAAGTGTTGTTTCTGAGGCAAGTATGGCGTTTCATGTTGCCGATATGCCGTGTATTCCGGTGTTCGAGGATAACCAGGGGGCTATTCAGTTGGCGCAGAACCCGATTAGCAACAGTAACTCGAAGCACATCGACGTAAGGCACCACTTTATCAGGGATTTGGTATGCAGGAAGGAGATTTCGATTTTTCACGTGGAATCGGCGTATCAACATGCTGACTTCCTCACGAAGGCACTTAACGTGGGAAATTTCGAGTTTCATCGTAACTTCGTAATGAGTATGGATTAATATTTTGATGTTTGGGTTTATTTTGTGTGTGATCAAACAACTAAGGCGGCAACATTTTGCATTTTTGCCTATGGATTTTCTCAATGGATGGTGTTCTAGGCTGGGGGGCAATTAGTTCACTGAAGCTCGAAGAAGTATATCTGATATGACCGGGGATGGGAATTGATGTCTAGCCAGTGAGGCTATTGTTCTGGAGTTGAGTTGACTTTCTGAGTTTATTTTCTTGTGTTTTGGAGTTCTTGAGGATCGAAAAAGACATGGCATGGTCACAAGCAGGGGGGCTGATAGATATACTTGTAGCAATGCCAAGTGGTTGTAGGATTGTGTGGTACGTGGAATGTATTTCCAGGGTGTGCAAGGTACCCCTGTTGTATACTGCGTCGCCCCCTCATGGTGGTGCGTGCACGCGTGCGTGCAGTCCATGTCTGTCCATGTGTCCATGTGTCCATGTTCGTTCATGTGTTCATGTGAGTCCATGTTTTTCATGTGAAGAAGAAGTCTATACAACAAGCCCAGCACATCTTTCCTCCTTGGCGCGAGTTCGCCGAGTTGCCGACACCCTATTCAACACACGTCTTGCGACAAGCTACCCCCAGTTCGGATCATCCTAACAATACATACATGCGAGGTTGAGGAAGCACTGCCTATATGGAAGTACGTAGGTCCTTTATTTGTCATCCCGCGTGACCTCGAGAAACGTTGCGCGGAGAAAGGAAAAACTCACAGTTTGTTGCAGGTGATTGTAGTTTTTTTACGGACCTTTTCTTTGATGGGCTGGTACTGCACGGACACGACGGCCGTCACGAACACGTTGTCCTTCGTCTGGTGACGGTGATAGCGACGACGTCGTCGATGTTCGGTTGGCGAACGTGGCCCACATGCATGCGGCGTACATACATTCCATGGGAGCACGTGGGGGTGTGAAACGGCATTATCATTGTTGGCGACAATACGACAGCAGCACGTCAATCGAAACGAGAGAACCGGGGCGTTTTGTGGACACGAGCAAGGTTATCTAAAGAGTGTCTACCCCGACGGACCTTTCTCCAAGGGTCATAAAATAAATCCGGTTTCTCCCCCGGCACTAGCCTCTCTTGGACTACGTACCTAAGTCCGCTTCTCACCAAATGATGACCAAAAATATTTCGACTTTCTTCATGTTGTCCGCAAAACAACCCGCGTCACGAAACCTATAAATGCTGAACAAGCTCGCGTCCAGGCACACGCCCAATCATTGCGTGGTGGGTCACTGTTCTTCGTGGCTATGCTACACGTCGCACCTTGGTCTCCATGCGGACATCGAGCTGCTGAACACGCGTAGATATTTTGGCAACAATCTGTAGTTTGTGGTATTATTTATTGCAGATAATAGATGGACAGAACGCACGTAGATGGACAGAACGCACGGGGTAGGAGGGGGGGCGGAGACTCAGATGTCGTCGTGAAACCGGACAAGAACCAACAAGTTCTTTCACGACGCACGGGGCGCTACAGAGGGGACATTTTATGACAACGGTAGACACATCCAACAGAAACAAAGGCAAGCGCGTACTCACGACATCGATTGGCCACAGGATGCAGTTCAACCCCGGCGCGGCCAGCCCGGTGAACTTCCCTAGCCGCTCGACAACGCCGACCTCAGAGTTTGAGACACACTGGAAGCAGAACGCCATGTTCGCGCTGCGGACAACCAGAAAGAGTTGCGCCATCGCGGAGATCAGCGCAGAGAATGTACAGAACTTGTTTTTGGGCTGATGGTGCTGCAGGTTCGAAACAGCACTACTACAGCAGTAGTCTACATTCATTCGTCGTTACACGGCGGCAATGTTTTGCATGATAATTTTCGGCGTTCGTAAGAATTAAGTCTTCCCGCCACGTTTGCTTCGTGGCTTCGCATCTCTCTGTCGCTGCTACTTGTGACGCGCTTAGATAACGAGGGTCACAGTGAGGGGTTGGATTCGTTCAACCTTAGTCTACTCTTTTACAGGTTCAATCCGCTTGAAAAGGATTTGGGACACGTGCGCATGTATAAATGTACGAGTTGCGCTGTCGAGAGAGTATCCTGGTATGAGAGATGTGCAGTTGTTGGAAATTTGAAATTTGCCACAACGGCTCTATTGCCAACGCTCTGCACAGCTCGATCGCAAATTGGGGCTACATGCATTTATACAGTGGTCCCAAACGATGTTCGTGGGTCTGCGAACATTGGTGTTGGATACATGTGCTGTATGATTTGGTGTCACGCAGATTGGTAAGATTGCCGTTTGGTAGGGAGCACGATGATGAGTCACGGGGCCCCTCCTTGCTGTTGGAGCTGCTCTGTGTGGAGCACTGTCACTCTTTCGTCTGTGTGAAGGACGGTCGCCTACCTCTCGTGAAGTAAACACATCACCTAAACAGTCTCACTCGATAAATATGTGGCGTAGGTCGTAAACACTCAAACACTCTAGAGTTTTGGCCCTCGAGGGAAGCCACATCGGGATGAGCTCTACCGGAGATGAGGTGCCCACTGCTGCGAGCGGAGAACAGATCCGCCCGCCGGTGGAGGAGGGCCGCAATGCAGAGCTTGCAAGTTTGCAACTGCAGATTTCCCAATTGGCGGCCCTGGTGGAGGAGTCGATGAAGAAGAAGGAGCCCCTGCAGCCGCACGGCGGAGGCGGGGCATTTCTCCAGCAGCAAGCGAGAGATGGTGGGCAAGGACCACGGCAGCTGCTGGAAGCGAACCCTGCGAGACCAGCCGGAGTGGGCCCGGGCAGTGGACCAGACTACGGGGAAGCGAGGGGATTAAACCCCCCAGGTGAGATACCCGTGATTCGAGGAAATTGAGAATACCTCGACGGCTACAGCAGTAGCCACCAGAAAAGAGTGACGGTCAATGCCCCGCTTCTGGACGAAAAAAGCCAAGCGATAACAACTCGCAACCTCACCTGGCAATCCGTACCCGCCGCCCCCACCGCCCTGCCCCAGTCGCTGCCTCCCATCGCAGAGGAGGAAGAGGAATTCGCGACTGAGGAGGACGAGGTTGGGGAGGGCGCATCGAGCCAAGGTGGAGGGAGGGCGGAGGGAGAACCTGTGGATGGAGGACCAGGTTTCAACCTTGGCACGACGGCAGCCCCGGGGGTCGCGGGGCCGCCCGCGCGCGTAGAGCCGGCGGCGAGGACGACCGCCGCAGCAGCAGCAGCCGCGGTAACGGCGGCAGCGGTAGCGGCAGCGGCAGCGGCAGCGGCAGCGACAGAGGCAGCAACAGTGGCAGCGGCAGCGACAGCGGCATCAACAGCGGCAGCGGCAGCGGCAGCGGCAGCGGCAGCGGCAGCGATAGCGAGACGGATCTCCTGGCGCTCCGCGGGCCAGAGGCCCGGCGGCTCGCCCGCTTCGACAAGCCGGCGGAACTCACCAGCCGCCGCACCAGAGAAAACCCTCGCAGAAACCCGAGGTACGAGTCGCCCCCGTCCCCGATAAGTGCCGAAGCCCTGCTCGCCTCGGTGGCGAGCCTGCCCGTCAGCAGCACGGAGGAGTTCACCCGCTGGATGCTCTCGGCGGTACTCCACGTGGCGGAGGGGCTAGAGGCGAGGGTGGTGCGAGAGTTGCTGGTCGAGCGCGCGGAGGAGGCCCACGCTGCGCGCCAAGAAGCAGAGGACTTCCGGCTGGGTGCGGTGGACCTCAAGCTCAACTCGCCAGACGCCTTCGAGACGGCTCTGGCGTCCCACGAGCTAAGTGAATCCCCCATACGCAAGCGTCCGAGTGATGTAGCTACGGATTTGATTCGTGGCGAAAATCGTTCATCCAAGCTGCGAAGACCATCGACTTGGACGGGCAGTTTATAGGGGATGCAGAGAGCAGTATCCCCGTCGGCGACCCAAACTTGTCGACTTCCGAACTGCTCCGTAGGGGGCACACGAGAGTAGAAGTCCAACGAGGGCTTCAGGCGTTCCATTTTATCGCTACTGCTATGGTAAAAGAAGCTGACAAAGCAATCATCAGCAACTGTACGTCAGCGAAAGAGGTCCTCGCGGAATTGGAAAAGGTCTACGATCCAGAGTCACAGGGGTAAAAAAAACAGGCCTTGATGCGGAAGATGTTCGACTTTGCGAAAACCTCCTAGCAACCACACGCGCTTTGAGCTTGTCTATCTTCCCTTCCTTGTTGGTCTTCGTCTTCCAACTAAAACACCACTTTGAGCTCACAGGCCTGCGCCCCTCTGGCGTGCCATCTACGAATGAAAACGTCCCCGTGCCCAAGTGCCCTTCAAACTCTTCCCTCATGGCCTGTTCCCACCCCTCTCTGTACACAGACTTGGCAATGCCAGCTACGGTCATGGGGGGGGGGTCTACATCACTCGGACGCTTGCGTATGGGGGATTCACTTAGCTCGTGGGACGCCACTAGTTTGATTATATTGGTTAATCACGCACACGAGCGCGTAGGGTTGCTAGGGGGTTTTCGCAAATCCCGAACGTCGATTATTTCCATTCGTCTTCCCCTTGCCCCTCATCCGCATCCATTAAGCTGATGCTTGCGGTAGCAAACGAGAAGGGCATGAACCTCAACCACTGGGATGTGAAGCAGGCGTACACACACACGCCACGCTAGACGAGGAGGTTTTTCTGAGGCTCCCCGCTGGGTGCGGGGAAAAATCGCATAAAATTGTTAAGGCTGAGCGTGCGATTTACGGTCTGAAGCAGAGCGGTAGGCAGTGGGGGTACCACGCTGCTGATACGCTGGTGGAGAACGGGTTCGAACAGTGCAAGGCGGACCCGTGTGTTTTCCGCACGATGGCAGACGAAGTCGTGGTGATGATTATCGTGATCTACGTGGATGACATTTTGGTGGCTGGGTCTGACGAGGATTGTGAGGAGTTGCTTGCTTCTCTCAACAAGAAATTTCCCACCAAAAACCTTGGAGAGTGCGAATGGTTTGACGGGTTTGCCATCGAGAGAGATGTAGAGGCTGGGACTCTTAGAATCTCCGAAACCGCGTACATTGACAGCATGGTGAAACGCTTTGATGTGCAATCGACCTCCCACATCCCCGCTACCCCCGGTGCCGACCTAGGACCGAAGCGAGATGATGAGAAGGGAGGGGAGTGGCCGGTGAGGGAGGCCATCGGCAGCACGATGTTGGTGTCGACGTTCTCGCGTCCAGACGTATCGTTCGCCGTGCGTGCGGTAGCGCGCCACGCCCACGCCCCGGCGAAGAGGCACTGGGGTGCAATACAGAAGATCCTCGGCTACCTAAAGCAGACGAGGGATCTCGGCATCACCTACCAACGGGGATCGGGGTTAGGGCTGGCCGTGTACGTAGACGCTAGCTACGCCGACACGGAGGATAGGCGTTCGGTGTCAGGGTCGGCAGCGACGGTTGGAGGTACCGTAGTCAGCCATGGTAGCAAGACACAGAGCATCGTGTATTTGTCTTCGACGGAAGCCGAGTACATTGCTGCTGGGGAGGGCGTCAAGGAGGCGTTGTTTGTGCGTGCTGTGCTTTCGTTTGTTGCCCCAGAGACCAGTGGTAGCAGCATCCAGGTCCTTGAGGACAACCAGGGGGCCATAGCGTTGGTGCAGAACTCCCTCTGCTCAGGTCGCACGAAACACATCGACGTGAGGTTTCATTTTATCCGCGGATTGTTTAGGTCGGGGGATATTTCGGTCAAGTTCGTTCCGACAACGGAGCAACACGCAGACCTCCTAACCAAGGCCCTTAGCAGGGTCAGTCTGCAGTACCACCGGCGCAAGTTGATGAATTTGCCGCAGTTGTAGCTGTAGCTGGTTTTAGCACTTGCATTGGACTTTCTAATAAGTGCGGCCGTTGTGATCCGCTGTGATAGCGACGTTTTTTTTTTGTGGTGGTAGTTTTTTTTTCGAGGGGTTTTGCCCGGACGCCGGGTTTCCCCTCCACATATTACCACGTTGGTATTTCTGATGTATCCAGGGGCGTCCTTGCCCCATTGATGGTTAGTCACTTGCGTGAAGAACCAGGGAGGGTGTTCGTGGGTCTGCGAACATTGGTGTTGGATACATGTGCTGTATGATTTGATGTCACGCAGATTGGTAAGATTGCCGTTTGGTAGGGGGCACCGTGATGAGTCACGGGGCCCCTCCTTCCTGTTGGAGCTGCTCTGTGTGGAGCACTCCCGCTTTCGTCCGTGTGAAGGACGGTCGCCTACCTCTCGTGAAGTAAACACATCACCTAAACAGTCTCACTCGATAAATATGTGGCGTAGGCCGCAAACACTCAAACAAACGATGTGTCCTCTCGCAAACGGAACCACCGCCAGCTGCTCCTTCCAATCAATGACCGCTATCCATCAAATCCGCTTGAGTGCAGCGGAGTTCTGTCGACTCGTCAAGCTTTTGGGCATCATCCCATCGAATCTACATGAATGACCCCTGGAGGCATTTCATTCGACTTATTTATTCACCGTATTATTTACTTCGAGAGTTAGGGGCATACCTGGGGGGCGTCCTCGAAAACCCAGCGGTGTCGTGAACGCGAGCCGTGGTTGCTATACGTTGCTTTCCCCCCGCCCTGGATTGTGCCGAGTGCACACACCTTTCCACGAAGAAACAGGCTGCGCGTGCGGCCCACGGCTGTTTGGGCACCAGCAACAAGGGGTCGATCGATGGAGAGGTTGTGTAGGGTAGCCTGTGCACAGTGCAAAGCAACGAGGAATTCCCAGATTTTGCGCCGCCTGAGAATGGCACGAAAAGTTCTGTCGTCCGTCGTCCGTTATTCGTGGATATCCAGTCCAGGATCCAAAGATCCAGGAAAAAATATGACAGTCCGGTGGGATACGTAAGATACCACTCCCCCCTGCACCGACTCTCAAAGCTCGATAGTTTTGCAGAAAAACAGCAATGGTGTGTCGTCGGAAATGTCCGTGCTAGCACCGTGCTGTCGAAAGCCTTCCGAAAACAAAGCATTTGATTGCCACGTCCTCTTCATCATCGAGCAATGGTGCTTCGAGAATGTGTCCATGGGGTGTGGTATCTACAGGACGTGTACAGCAGTATGTAGTTCGCGGAGCCTACAGCACAGCAGTGTAGTAAGGAACCGACTCGGCACGAGTACGCCATACCCAGCTTCCGGCCCAGCTACAATATCTACTGATGACACGTAAACCTTTCAAGCATTTCCCCCAAAGGCGTGAAAAGGTAGAGATGCACTTGCCATGGTTGTAACTGAACCGTTGGATCGTTTTCGTGGTTGGCTAAAGTATAATGCCGCGCTGACAATAATCACCAGCACAGCGGATTTCTGAGGGCCAAGGTTCACCTGCCTCATCCAAAAATACCCAATTGCTGGATAACGACACTATAAGCAGAGGGCGCAGAAGAGAGAGGTAATGTTTCACGGAGAAATTCATGTTCTCTAGACCTTTGTCGCGTTTCGGACGCTGTATGCATGGCCCTCGCTCACACCTTCTTTCCCTTGCTTGCTGGAACAACAACGAAATCATGACCAGAAGCCGATCTCGAGTAGGAAAAAACGTGAAGACCCCCGGCCTTCATTCCCCAACCACAAAAATGTCCACTTTCCTGTGATTGGGTGTAGTCATTTTGCAACGATTGATTTTCTGGGTTCTCGTTATTCTCATCGACATGTATCCACTGCCTTGGAGAGCCTTCAGCATGTAGACTACTGTTAATAACCACGCAAGACGTCCGTTGGACTAAGCACGGTACACAGAAGGTACTTCTGAGCAGAGACCGAAACGGCTTTTCTTATTAATGGGAATAACGGAAACAACAACGTGTAAGAGTAACAGGGTCGACCTGTGGCTTCTAGAATGAGGGTTTCTAACAGTACTGTGAGAAACGAAAAAAACACCTCAGGCAGCAAGCTCTACTCCTATTGGTCAGCTGTCGGGGTCTCGGCAGCACTCTCAAAGCCTAACCCTCCCTGCGCGTCCGTCACGAAGGAGTGCTGAGTGTTTTAAGCGGCGAGAGCTGACACACCAAAGAACGGCACACACACACAAGCGAGGCGGGTGAGGCAAAGGAGATACCGTACAGCAGTAGGTTAGAGGCCCTGCTTAGTGTGCGCCACTGAAAACTTTCAGAATGACTCAGAAATTCAGTGTGTGCCCGCCGAAAACACCGGCACTGTACCGGGCACTATTCAACCGGCACTATTCAACCGGCACGAAACAGAGACCTCAGCTGTACAACACCACCACCCCAAAAAAAACAGCCGCGGGGTTGCCCGACCCATTCGATACACCTACTGGGCGTCCTTGCCGGCGATTGCTGCCAATGAACACGTACGGGGCCTGGCGTTGGGCACAACAAAAAAAAAAACACCGCCGAGCAGGCGGGTGACCGAATCATACAACAAGTTTCTGGCCCTCCTGTGAGAATATAGATCCATGCATCCATCCACACAGAACATAACAAACTATCACGAAGCACAAAAGTAAAGGCAAAACGATCTTAAAAGGTATTCATTTGTGTGTCTCTTCCAAAAGCGGCGCAATTTCAACAAGAAGAGCGAACGAACGGTTGTCATGTTGAAAGCCAAACTCCCACATGGGCAAACCAACGACAACTGAGCCCCAAAACATGCTACACGTTTTTTCTTGGTTGAAAAAAAAGGGCCAAAACCAACGACAACGAGTCGCAAAACATCCTACTACTTCGTGATTTCTTCATGGTTGAAAAAAGAGGAGCCGAAAGTCAAAAGCACCGCACCCGCTGCCGCCAACGCCCCAACGACTACGTTCCTCCTACAGTACCACCGAAACCAAGGGGGGGGGTGTCTACACTTAATTGTGTGGGGAAAAAAG
Organism: Ectocarpus siliculosus; assembly: GCA_000310025.1. Lineage (NCBI taxonomy): Eukaryota > Phaeophyceae > Ectocarpales > Ectocarpaceae > Ectocarpus > Ectocarpus siliculosus. The sequence continues at coordinate 1,587,531 of FN649731.1, read as the reverse complement.
AAAGAAACAGGGCGTTTCAATCTTAGCGGTTCATCATCTGCGCAGAAGCGAGACCCTCGCTGCCGGCTTGCCCCTGATGACGATTTTCAAGAGAGGAGGGCACGCGAACAAGGGCGGGAAGAACGAGAAAGCATGAGGGGGGAGGTAGGGGGGGGCGGGGCGCAACGGGGCGATCAGGGCAACCGCGGGAGGAAGGGCACACACCCCTCCAAACGTTGGGCCAAAAGCTTACAAGTAGACACTACAGGAGTTCCCTTCTCATCGACCTCTTGCTTGTTTCTGCTTGCCGGTTGACTGATTAAGAGGGTGCCACGCCGCCAGTCTCACCCGGGGGGCACATCATTTACCGGTCCGCGGGGACCCCCGACAGGAACAGCAAGGACTGCGTACGTGAAGAAATGAAGTGTTTATCTATGAAATAGAGAGGAAGGGGTTGCGAGGACCCGAACACTAACCCCCGGGTTTCCACCGATCCCATACTTGATCCAAGATGTACATCACAATAAAAACCTGAGCAGGCTTACTGGGCAGCGCGTGTGAGCCGTACAGCAGCCTAGCCTACACACCGTTTACATCGTCGCGTACAATATTTTCGCCTGCCTGCCCGCCGAAGCGCGATTCGAACCGGGGGGGCTACGCACATTCAGATGTGCAGGGCGTGCGCCGTGCTGAGAACAGATTAATAGTTTCGTTGTCTTTCATATCAGTATATTTTAAACATATTGAAATACTTCAAATTGTATGCATACACACCTGCATGAAGCCGTCGCGCATGGCGCCCTGCAAGGAGGCCACGGACTGCGGCGCGTGCGGCAGGAACACCGTCGCCGCGCGAGAGGACTGGCCCACGTCGCGGAGCATGTCGAAGTACTGGGTCAGCAGGAGCAGGTCCATCACGTCCTTCGGCGAAGTCCCTGCAGCAAATGACAAGCAGGATGATCACGGCGGAAGAGTATCAGCAAACGCCCGTACCGTACAATTCCGTAAGGAAAGAGGAAGCCAGAGCAGAGGAGAGAGGAGAGGCAACAGAACAGCTGCCTGCCATACAACGGCAACGGAGGCGGAGGATGAATAACGGAACGTCGTTCTCTTTTTCGATCGAAAGCAAAGTGTGAACGAGGCATTGTTTTTTTAACCTGTGCAGCAAGAGCCCACGAACTCGAAAGCAGACGCGTTTTGCGTGCGTTTTCCGCAACCACCACGGCGCGTGTTTAGGCGCGCCTCCTCTGCCCCCACCTTACGGGCAGTGACGCGGAGGATCAGACTCGGGGGGCACCGGTACGGCTTGGCTGCCTCTGGGGAAGGCTACCCGAAAGTCCAGCAAACCGACACAGCAAGCCCAAACGAAAACTGAGTCGACAAAAGATTACGATTACATGACAAAAGATTAAGATACCATGAAAGAGCAACACCGGCGACCGTGTTCGTCCTTTTGTCCGAGTGCACGATCATGATCGTGTTGCCTTCGTTTGCCGCTGCCGTCTCTGCGATTCGGCTTGTGCGACTACACTCCGATACGTGCATTGTGGAAACACAACATTACCGCCGTCGCAACGCCGCTCCTTTGCAAGCTTGCAACGGCTACACTACTACCACACCACCCTCGCCACACCCTGCAAGCACAACATTTTTGGCCGGCGTGTGTGTGTCGGATCTTGCGTGCTCCAACAACGTGACTCAAAACCCACCGTCGATGGTTTCGGAGAAGGTCTGCACGGAGTCGCGGAGGCCGTCGACGATGGCCTTGCGCTGCCTGGACACACCCACGCCGGACAGGTACTTGGACTCTGCCTCTGCCTCAGCCGCCTTAACCTGCGTGCGTAAAAAAAAAAAAGAACGACAAGAAAGAAAGAAAGAAAGAAAGACAGAAAGGAAGGACACGCCACCGCCGTTTGGGGGTCAGCGCTACGAAAAAAAAGTACGACTGCTGTGGGTATATATATATATATATCTTTTTATCTTTTGACGGGTTGCGGTCTTTGATTACCATGTTATTTTCTGAGAATCGCAAGCACACGTGCCGGGAGAGCAACGTCGCAGAAATATCGACGTCACCGGTCAGATGGAAAAATAATAATAAATATATATATATATATATTAGTGGTAGAAGCCACACGACGATGTCAAATGAACGATCCAAAGACCGCTACTAGGTATAGCGCCACTAGAAAATATCACAGGCAAGGAATCGGTGTCAATGCTGCATGCAGCCGGTCAACACTCGTATCGAAACCATCCAAGCCAACGGGCAGGATCAGCGAACCGTTGTATCCGCCACAACCACTAGTTGCGCTTGTAATCAGCAGAACTCAACCACAAAAGCTGTCCAGCACATTGAGGCAAGCGACCCAAAAAAACAAACGTCCATGTACGACCCAACCAAACACATGTCCAGTACTTTGTGGTAAGCGAGCCAAAAAACAAACGTCTAAACAGCACCTGCATGATCTTGTCGGCCTCGGCCTTGTTGGTGGCCGCCTCTCTCAGCCGCTTGGAGGCGTTGATCTCGTTCATGGCCCCCTTCACGCGGGCATCCGGGTCCATGTCGGTCACCAGGGCCTGCAGGATCTGGTAACCATACTCCTGCATCACCTCCTCAAGCTGGTTCTTCACCGCGATGGCGATGTCCTGTTCCGTCCCAACATTAGCACCACCAAGCGTTTTTGAAAGGAACCAGTATGAGGGAAACAAAATTGTCTTCACCGAAGAAATCGGTTCGTTTCATTTGCCATGATCAAGCAAGCATGAAGCGTGGTACGTCGTCATCACGCGTGATCGTTTTCGCTGTCATGAAGCAAGCAAGCAAGCAAGAGCGCGCGATCTCATGGCCTCTTCCAGCAAGCAGGTCCTTCAAGCACGGTATATTGTAGTCGTAGGTCGCAAAAAATGCTGCCACTCGATGTGTATGTAGGCACTATGCAGTCATGTATGTACACATGCACAAATGGTTTGTACTACAAGAAGCCGGAACAAATAGGACGAAAACACACACACACACATGAAGGGGAAAAGGAAGAGAGACGACGCACAAACAAGTCTAGCCCTGTTCAAGCGCATGGCGGCGAGCAGCCACAAGAGCTGTCAAGACGCCCGCTTTTAATAAAAGACCGCTGCTTGGAAGGAAAAAGCAAAGAACGGCGTGGCCACAGTAGCACCAGTCCTCAAACACATGGGTCATATGATTCCATCAATTGCTATTGCTACACACCACCGTACTCTCCATATTGCCAATATTTCTAGGGGCTCCGCGATATACACCAAGCCAGCGAAAGTACATACCTCTTTCGAGTCGAACGCCTGATCAAGGTCCAACTTAGGCAGGGTACCTGGTGGCACGGCGTGGCCAAGGAACACGCGGCGCACCACATGACGATTCGCCGGACGGGAACAAAAAAAACAATAACAAAAAAGCAAAGCGGAAGAGAGGGTTTGCGTTGGCGCAGTGTTGAAATGTTTGTTGCCGAAATCGACGGCAGACGAAAACACGGGCGTCAGAAGAATTGGATGGGGGCGTGCGTGAACAAAAAACAAGCACCACACGAACGAGGAACGAAACTGCCTAGTGAGTCTGTGTACGGAACCACCGACCTACTTGTGGGAAAGCATCTCTCAGAAACTCGTAACACCGACGATCACCTGCTGCGCGCATACAACGAATAAACGTTGTTGACGACAACCCTCAAAGCGCGCATCGCGTTGCAGGCACTCTTCGATCGGGAAGCGGAGCCTGTGGCACACGTGCTAAAGACAGACCCCCGCGCGCAACAGAGGCCACTTATTTCACAATACAACGCGGCCGGCTAACAGATATCAGCCGGTCTTTTTCTTTCGTCATGACGAGGACCGGTGACACAAATACGCCACTACGAGATCATGGTATGTGCCTTGGGCGCCCCCCAGCCCTTCACCAGAACTACAAGACATGAAAAGTCAGTAGGAATACCACCGCCAACGCAAAATTGGATGTCAAGCCGCGCCCCCAACCTCCCCAGCGCTGCACACACAACAGATTATTGTGGGTATACAGCGAACGCGGCCGATCGCTGCACGTAGACAAGGATTGCAACAAAAACAAAAAAAACTGTTGGCAAGATATCAAAATAGGAGCGCAGCACACACTCACTTCTGACCACGTCGTACACGTAGGAACGGATCTGCGCCTGCGGGTCGGTGAGCCTGTAGAACGCGTCGTAAATCTGGTGTGTCGTTTCGTTTCAACGTGCCGTTTCGTTTCGACGTGTCGTTTCGACGTCGCAGAGACGCCAAGAGGATGCACAACAAAAGCAAAGTCAGGACACACGACACACGCGGCACAAAAGCAAAGTCAGAACAAAGCGGTTCAGGGACTACGGTTACACCATTTACACCGTGATAGTATGTTAATCGGTATTACCACAAACGGCGGCGATAACGGGGCACCGTGACGTGCGTGCATCTCAAGAGCGATGAGCACAAGGCCGTGCGGTGGGAAGGGAGGCGCCGGATCTTCAGCTGCCACACAGGACACTCATCTCTGGTCTTCAGAACCGAAACACGTGCCCTCGGGAGATAATTTACAACTGGAAATTGAGAGCATGGAAAAAAAACAAAAACGAATCACCCCCTGCCAGTGTGTCAAAGTCTACTTTGTACCGTAGGACGACGACATAACAAGCGAAAAGTAGGGCATGAATCAACCCACACGCCTTGCGTATTCCCGGCTGTTGACTACCGTACACCCGTTACAAAACCGGGACGGAAAGACCGCAGGACGGCCACAAGAACCGCAAGGCCGAACTCCACACACCTAACTACTACACTCACCTTTGACTTGATGGGCTGGTACTGAACGGACACGACCGCCGTTACGAACACGTTGTCCTTGGTCTGGAGACAGACAGCACACCCCACAGTGAGAGAACAATGGCGACGACGACAAAAAAAAGAAAAGAACGGTGGGCGTCATGAGGAATCAAAATTCAACGGACACAACTCGTACGAGGCATGTTTAAAAGCAACAGACAAAATGATCGGATGCATCGAACACGAACGAAATTTGGAGGGAGGGAGGGAAGGAAGGAAGGAGGGACACGTAAGGGGGATCGAGCATCATCGTGCGCACAGCAGCAGAGCGTTGTGGTAAATCGTTTATCTTACCCCCAGTACGAGGCGACGTTGCTGCTGCATCTGACAATCGTCCCAGTTTGAGTTTAATGTTCGGCCATAAATACATATATGCATACCACGCCCTATGACTGCTCCCTCCACGAGGGGAAACCGCGACCACGACGATAGGCAGCAGGGCCATCGGGGAAAAACAAAAAAAAATCCCCTTGGCTTTCAGAGTGGACGACGACGACATCTACTGGCGATGGGCACACGCGACAGCAGTTTGAGGAGTGCTGGAGCAGGACGCCGGAGAGAGTGGGAGGACGGTCGGACATGCAATGCACGAGCACCTTGGTCTCCATGCGGACGTCAAGCTGCTGCACACGCGTGGAAAGCTTGGCCACGATCTGCGAAAACACACAGCAGCGAACAGTAAGAATCAGATCGCAAGCAAAAACACGGATAGCTTTTAGTCAAAGCTGCAAAGGAACAAGAGGTGTACCTGGGATGTAGAATGATATACCTACACCGATATATTGATGTTGTTCTACCGCCGACTTGGGATTGGATGCTGTACGATGCATGATGAGCACCTACACATATGCCACATTGATAGCTATTCTTGCCCTGTTGTTGTCGGCGACCGGACGACCTCCCTTCCCCCACCTGCGGTGATGCAGTCCTGATTGGCATGAACCAAAATTGCCATTCCTGGTGAGAGTCCAAAAGGCCGCCAGACCGAAAGACGAGAACGCATCAACCCATCACTCACGCTGTCGAGCGGCCACAAGATGCAGGTAAACCCCGGCTGGGCAAGGCCCTGATACTTTCCGAGCCTTTCGATCACGCCGATCTCCGCGTTGGGGACGCATTGGAAGCAGCAGGCCATGTTGCTGCGAGGTGAGGAAGGGGAGAGGCAAGACGGAAAAGAACGGCAGGCAGAAGGGCAAAAAAAACAAACAAACAAACAAGGTTAATAAGTCACCTGTACAGTAGCAGCACGGAGCCTTGGCTAAAGCGTCTTCGGGATCAATGGGGCTTAAGATAAAGTAACGTAAGGCTGCGAGTCAGCGCACCCCCGTGCGGTCGTTTTCTAAACATTTTCGCCATTTAGTTGCATCGCACCCCTGCACGATGACTCCGGACCGTGCGGAGACCCCGGACCGTGCGCTGACTCGCGACCTTACGGTAGACGAGCTAAGAGAGAGAGAGACGGAGAGGATGTGATGATGCATTGCACGAGGGGGGGGCGACGAAACACCCACGTTGATCCAGCAACGAAAAACACATGGAACGAAAAAGAGGCCCAAGTGAGCGTTTTTACAAGAAAAAAAAAACGAAAAAACATATTTTGCTGTTCCCGGCCACACCGATGTGCGTTGGGCATACTGGTCGCGGGCGCTGTTAGGGCCGCCGTCAGCGCAGCAGTGCAGGGCCTTGTAGTCTCTGACCACCAGTGGAAATGATGAGTGGAACGGGATGCTGTTTTGCCAATTAACCCCTCAAAATCAGTCATAGTTGAATGGAGAGTCAGCGACGAAATATCTGAGAACCGCGAATCGACGCCGCTTCTGACGCTGGGAAAACAATAAACATGGAAGTTCGGGCGATACTTGTAGCGCTAGGGAGAAGAACGGCCGGCCTCTCTGTTTCACAGAGAGAGAGGTGGGCACGCTCACGCACCACACAGGCAGCAGCGCAAACAAAGAGTACCACTGCCGTGATTCTCTCGGCCCTCGCCGTGCTGCACAATCCACATTCACTTTTGTACCATGCCTTGAATTTTCGGAAATTTTGGAGGTATGTTGCACAAGATACCACACCCGCGCGTGACGACATTCTTGTGGAGTCCAAACGTTACCCTTGACACAGGTGTTCGTTTTGTGTACAACGGGGTGTGATATCGCATACTGCTGAGACACGTGGAATGAATGCGAATGAATCTCATCCGATCTTTGCTGCAGCATTGCCCGTGCTGTAGTTTGTTTACGTATGGCACACCGGAAATATCTCTGCTGATGATGCAGGATGATGACGCTGCGCGGACCCTTGAGATCCATTTTTTCCCGAAAATGTACACAAAAACGAGCGACGAAGAGAGCGCATGAATGCACATGGTCGCACACTGCTGGAGCTCATGCAGAATTGCTTGCACATCGGCGCCACCGTGCGCGCTTTGCTCGTATCATGACTTGTTGGCAATAGGTCGCGATGACAACCGACTCAGCCCACACACGAACTAAACCAACCCCCGGTGCAATGAAAGGACGTATGGTGTCGTTGGTTGCTGAAGCGCACACTGAAATTCGATCCTTTCCGACATGTATCGTCTGCCCAAAGTCGGAAAGTGCTAATTCACTTGAGTTTGTATAGATTAATGCGTCGACAAGAACCAAGAGCGGTCAAGACAGAAAGACGGCGATGAAGAAGAGGAAAGAAACAGCGCACATGGTCGCATATGGTCGCACACTCTTGTGGCGCATGTATGCTACTGCGCTCGGAGGGTGATGAAACGATGTAGGCGAGGGACCACGAACCACCATGATGCCTACCGAGGCATCCTCAAGATAATCGCGAGGCGTGCGCCGTAGGGCGATAACTACCATATCGATAGGGTTATTAGTTGCTACGATATCAACCAGACCCTGAGATTCGATTTTTCCGAAATTTCTCGACTAGACAAAAAAAGCGATGAAGAGCGATGAAGACAGGGAGACGGCGAACCGATCGAGGTGAAGACGAGATACCAAACAGCGCGCATGGTCGCAGATGGCCGCAACCTTGTGGCGTATGCTACTGCGCGCGGACGTCGACGAAACTTTGCGAGGGGAGGCATACATACTCGAGAATCGCGAAACGTGCGCCGTACTGCTGTAGGTCGACATCGGTCTGTTGATTGCTGCCACACAAGCTGACCATGGGATTGGGATTCGAATCTTCCCAACAGAGAATAGGGAAGCAAGACGGCGGACCGGTTAAGACGAGAGAGAAACAGCGCGCATGGTCGCACATGGCCGCACACTTGCGACGTACGCTACTGCACACGGAAGTCAACCAAACTTGGCGACTGGCCATGATTTCGGATGCACTAGTATACCATAGGTCGAGAATCGGCTTTTGAGACACGGTCGGGCAAGTGTACAAGGGGGATCGGAATAAGAGGGTCGGTCTTGCAACAAAATGAATTTAGGTGGGAGACTGAAGCTGAGACAACCAGGGGGGTACGGCTGTACCACTGCCGAAAAAAAAAAGGTAGCATTGGACATCTCGTTGAGGGCTTTCCTGAGAGGTATCGGTTGGTGTTCGCACCCTCCTACAAGCAGTAGTTGAATAATACGCTAAAACGCTACAACACGGGCGTGCATCTCTCCGAATCTTCACGGTACCCCTCCCCGTCCCGTAGAAAATCAAATCGAAAGAATGAAATTTCTCTGGGGTGACGAAACGACGTTGAACACCAGCCGGTGTTGAGGATTTCGTCGCAGCAGCGCCCTCGCTCGAAAGCGTCAACCGCACCAACAAGAACAACGCCAACACTGATCACGCTGGGCCCTGCTGCCTCAGCAAAACCTAGATCCATGGTCTCGTTCCCACACCAAAAAAAAGGCAGCTCTAGTTCGGTCGCGTGGTATCCAGCTGACACTGCCTCCATGCCGTGTGGGGAATGGGGAGAAGCTTGTTGAAGTCGGCGTGGTTCACCATACAGCAGTACTGGACAGCAGTTGTGTGTGCCGTGTGCTCAGCTCGATGCCAAAAAGTATTCTAGTAGGCTATCGACAACCTCCTAATCGATCGGCGACAACAAGCTTTGCCGTAATCAACGTACACGTATGCGTGTGAGACCACCATCTGTATGCCCCTTTGGACCGACTTGCCTTCCCCGGCTGGGGGGGCGGCAAAGTGGCAACTTCCCGAGAACAAAGAGCACAGCTTCGCATCACCCCACACTTACAACGGAGCAAGGGGCGCCGAGAGACGCCCATGCAACCGGCGAAAGCCTCCAGAGACAAAGCTCGCTCTGCGTGGGTGCAATCGCTCCCCGCCGTGGTGCTTGGACGGCTGTGGGTACTTGCCGGCCGCGACACCCCCCCACAAGAAATCTAATGTGTAGCACCTTTCCCCACAACAGCAGCGTCTTCCTACCTCCTTCTGTTGATCAGAGGGTGCTTTTTTTCTGAAGCCGAGAGGGAAGCGGCGGTGCCTTGATGAAGAGCTTGCGAAGTGGAAGCGGGAAAAAAACCGAGCGAAGCTGGCGTTCCTCTGGGCCTGGTGGTGTGTGCGTTGAAGCGTTGCCTGGGTCGTGAGTTACTAGAGGCAGAGAGCAAAGGTGTGGACTCTGATGATGTGTACATTTTCGGTTCTATCCCTCACAAAACAATTCTTGCCTCTTCTCTACACATCCCGCCGCATTTTTCAAAGTCCGTTCTGCAGAATGGTCCGCGTCATGAACGGTCCGCGTCATGGATGCGTGTCTTCAGGGTCATCTGGTGTCTACATACGCGTATGGTATGTACATCTTCTGTCAGGGCACAGGGTTTATACATCATCGCTGAGACAGCACCCGAGAGAAGCCTGACCTAGCCAGCTGCGGGCACCTGTGTGATTGGCCTTTTCGATGTTCCCTGGATACCGCTGGAGACTACTCGCAGCCGGTGTCCCTACGGCGCTGCTTCCTGATAGAACACATGACGTGCATTATTATAACTGTGATGGATGCTGATGGTATCTTCATCTTGGTGTAGACGCATGTACACGTCAATCCATCGCGCTAAACCAACAAATAGTCTAGAGGGGCAACAGACCATTTGTGGATGGGCGTTATTAGCGGTCAGCGGATAGATGAAGTTATCGACGGAAGAACCGCCCACCGAGTATCCTACGTCATAGACTATAGGAGTCTAGTCGACGTCCTTGTCTGTACATTCTCAATGAAAGGAGGCTCATCTACAGTAGGTCTATGTTGAATCGTTAGACTATGTAGACCAGTCCCCAACGTCGAATAACCAGGTCCGATCGTCCCTGTCCCGACTCTTATCGATTCCACTCTGCTGCAATGCGCGCGTCCGATGTGACGGTTTCATGTGGTGAATACAACATCACATCACCCGTCCGTGTACAAGCAGAGTGTAGAGTCAGTCGCTTGTTGTCGTGATGGGCAAAGGGAAGCAAGGCGCTAGCAAAACCGAGGGCGTATGTGCCACAGATGCGGCAACGGCTTACAATCAGGGGCTAAAGCTCTGCGGAGAGGGGGCGTACGGAAAAGCGCTCTGTGTGAGTCCTGCCACTAATACTTTGTACTTGGAAGTAGATAGCGCGTGCATGCTACGTACCAACCACAGAGTCCGAAGAAAACACATGTGGACTACTGTATTTATTGTGACTGGTGGGCGGCGTCCGCAGCAGCGTAGACTATGTTGCCAGTACGTACATAGTCTACGCCGTCCTGATATTAAATGCAAACAGCTTTGCGTGTAAATCTGAAGTCACGGCCAGAGGGTGAACATTGGAATGGAAAATATTCAATAATTCTTCGTCAGTGAGTAGACTACTGCTGTACTGCACATCGTCATACTTTTGTTTCGTCCGCGTGCACTCATCGTATGGTTTGCCCTCTCCCAGTCATTTGATCGAGCGATAGCTTTCCGGGTGGACTGCTCACACTACTTCGCGGCAAGGGCCAACTGCAAGCAGGTATCGCGATCTGGAAAGGCGAAGTCGCGTCCGTGTTGCATGTATGATACTCCTACTCATTTAGTCGGGTCAGGTCACGACACCAACACCTCCATGCGTTAAGCCCTAAGACGCTGGCTTGAACGTAGGGTGTGAATAGCGCGTATTCAACGAACTAGAAATTTCGACCGCGGCGTCTCCGAATGAGGACCGGCCCTTGAACGCTCTGTGAAAGACGTATTCACGTTGCAAAGCTGCTTGTTGTACCTGCCACATTGTTTGGGGTGGGACTTGGTGGACACAAGAAGACAAGAACCGCAACAATTTAACCCTAAACGTGGGGGACCGAAGATCAGACGCAGCGAGAAAGAAGAGGCAATACTGTAGTACTCTTGTCCGCTTGGGGAGATCGACTAGCCCCTAGCCCCACGCTGAGCAGGACGTTCTCAAAAAGGCTGTGCGCGTTTTATGTCCAAACGAACGACCTCTATAAACGGCATGTTATTATTAACATCATCGTCATGAAATCAACCAGAGTTGGTATGATAGGGGTTCACGCTACACCCGCCCTGCGTTGGCTCTGAGAGTACAGAAAAAGCATCTGAGTAGAAACAGGTGAGAGATTCTGTTCGGTACACAAAATAAACTGTGCTACACCCTTGTTTCAGAAAATTACAAAGACTGCAACAGGCATGTACGGCACCCGGAGGGCGGGGGGGGTGCGGATAGCAGACGGTTCTTCCTATCGCTCCATGAGTCCGTTCATTGACTCATCCTGCCGAATACTAACGCGCCTTTGTGTCTTTGTGTTTGCAGGCCATGGGCAAATTCGTGGACGCCTACCACGATTACGTCTCAGCTATTCGGCTCAATGCCAGCAAGTGCACATACTTCTCCTGCAGGTACTACAGTACATAGATCCTTGGTGTCCTCCGCCTCAAGCACACGGATCGCACATTCTTGTCATGCACAAGCAGATCTTCCAGCACCTAGGTGAACAACGCACGTCCCGGGTAGGTCCTGTGGCGCTGCAGCAGCAAACGACCAGAAATACATGTTTTGGCGTCGGGATGCTGAATACTAGGTTGCCGTGCTCCATCTTTCATCTTGCACAGACGCTTCCGTCTGTCTTGAGGGCTCCAACATGTGCACACATACATAGATAGGTAATCTCAACCATCCCCCCCACTTTATTCAGGGGCTTGTGCCTGATAAAGATGGGGAAGCTGGACGCCGCTTTGGGCGACTTCACGAAAGCGTGCGAGCTGGAGCCAACCGTAGCGGTGCACCACTATCAGAGGGCCTCTCTCCTCCATCATCGTTTGGCGAGGTACATATATATTGGCGAGGTACATATATAGCGCCGTAGCACAAACAACAGCATAGCGTCGTCGGTCACAAACTGTGTCTACACGAACTACAGCAGTATGTCTACTGGAAACAACCCTGAGTCGTTATTCTTACGAGCTTCCCATGAAACTTCATCGTTCTCAGGCCCGGGCAGGCCGTGATATCGTACGGCGAGTGCTTGGCAAACACGGGGGAGTTTGACTCGGCAATGACTTTGCGGTGCCTTCACGCCAAGGGGGCTTGCCTCTTCGAGGTAAGTTGTTGCACACGATCACGAGAAGTATTGAAGTTTGTTGGGCGTACTGGCAAGGGCCGAGCCGTATCATCAAAGTGCCACATGCCGCCAGAACCACCAAACGGTCCGCGCTCCTCGACCAAGTATCTCATACATGCGAGCCAGGCTATTCACAAGGGCTCCGTTCAAAAGCTCAACGTTGCAGGCGGACAACTAGGTAGACATGCGTGCAGGAAGTGACACCATTGGGTATTGTCATGACAACGTACTTGCGCTGGGAACTCTGTGAAGGTTGCCAACTGTGAACCCAACGATCGTTTTGCGGAGATTTTAAACGACATCACGGGGTGGCTCTACCTTACCCCAGGCAACCAACTCCACGATTCACCGAAGCCCTGCCGGACGCTTGTGAAGCCTACAGCCTTGTTCGTTCAGGATACAGAGGTAATCCTGTATCTGTGAAGAGGCCATGGCTGTTTCACCTGACCTGCCATTCTCACGTTTCCAGGAAGGTCGCGCGGAGGAAGCAGTGGCAGACTTGTCCCGCGCGGTGGAGATGTCTGACCCCTCACCGGCATCCCTGCAATACCTGGCTAAAGCGCTCAAGGTAGGCATCTCGCCAGCCGTGTTGATGTCTTGATTTAGGGTTCAATCCTTCTTCGCCCTTCTCTATCATTGGTCATCAAAGACACAATGGTGTGGCATAGGTATTCGTTAGACGGAGACAGACAGATTTCTAACGATTCATACGCTGGTAGTGAGTGCGAGGACTACCGAAAGCTCCAAAAAGGTATTCGGTGTGTGGAGCACATCATCAATGGCGCGGAAAGAGTACAACTTGATTCCTCGATTTTGGACAGGTGTCGCGAAATCATGAGAACTCCCTTCGTCAGGCTACAGGAACCGCACCGTGGGATCTCTTCCTTGGTTAGCATATTTCTCTTGATACGATGCGCTGGAAGTCGGGGATACGTGTAGGACCGTGATTGGTCACGCGACAAATGGCGAGAGTACGGTACCTGTCTGCGTGCAAGTGCGTTTTCCACACGTAGAACACGTCCATCGCGAATGATTGTGGTAGAGGGATAGCTACGTGGAGAGTAAAGTCTCCCAGGAACAATGTGAGGAAACGGGCGACGCCCTCGACTTAAGCCTCTGTAGAGGTTCTGTGAGGTATCAGAAACTACCGATGGTCTGATGACTGAACAGGCGGTGGGGCAAGAGAAGCGTGCACTGACTGTTCTCGGAGAGGCTCTCAAAAAGTGGGAACACATGGCACCGGCAGCACAACTCGGAGGAGGGCCCAGCAGCGACAACACAGGCAGACACGAAGCTTTCTTCGACAGGGGTGTGATAAGGTGAATCGAGGGCTACAGTCAGTGGTAGTGTTCCCAACTTGATTTGCTATTTGTCGTCGAAACCATCGGACACATGTGCCAACAGGTTGCACGAAAAGAGAAAGCACCTTCTTCAAGCTTGCCTAGCACATCGTGCCCGCCACCAACGTGTAACTTGCACCAGTACCCTACCAAGCAAAGCCATCACGTGCCCTAATAGTACACCAAACAAACCGTCTGTTGTTGTGGCTTGGCTTCTAGAAGTACAAAGTATGAGGCACTGGCCACATCTCCGAGCTTAACACGACGAGAAGACTCGAAGACATGTTCTTCACTCAATCAATGTGAGGACAGTAATCGATTGATTTCAAGTGGGAAGAACAATATCGCTTGACCTCACTTGTGTGTCTTGTTCTGGCTGCGGGGGGCAGATTGGGTCACGGGGATGATGCAGGTGCGCTGTTGGATTTCAACAAGGCCGTGGAATTGTCGAACGGGGGCAGGGGGGAGTATTTCGTGCAGCGTGCACGAGCCAGAGCAAGGGTGGCCATGAGATCCGAAGGCCGCGAGGAGGCCATGGCCGGTGTTGAGGTACTCATGAAACTTGAGTACAATACAATAGTAGTATACAATAGTAGTACTATACAGAATAATAGTAGTTTTGAGTCATTCCCATGAAAACCACCATTCCTCATGCCCGTGACCTAGTATGAGAGACCCCAAGTGGGATCCTTCACCAGCACGTTACCGCGAGCTTAAGCAAGCCCCTTGAAAGCGCACAGCCTACTTCAATCAAACAACGCGTATGTGACACATCACCCCATCGTCCAAACGTTTGAGTAGTCACAAGCAGAATATTTTGCGTTGCACACATTCAAAACGTGTGGTCAGCCAATGCATTGCTAAACCAACCTTCCATTGTTTGTTGAATGCATGCATGCAGGATATCGAGAAGGCAATGGAACTGGAGAGCAACAACCCGGAGTTTCTCTTCACGGCGGTAAGGGCCCAAGATTGGTTGACAGGATCTCAAGAGCATGTTTCGCTTACGGACGGACGCAATTCCGTATGTTCTGCTTGTACGACGATGGATGGGGCATATGCCACCCCCGACCGCGTTGAATAGTGTCTACTTGACGCGTTTCCACCCACACACGCATGGACTTACGTCTGTCTATGGTGTTTCCATGAACAACTATTAGCGTTCCTGATTGCAACGGAATTGTTCGAGACTCCTACTGATTTAGGTCCTATCCAATGCCCGGGCCCTTGTTCTCAAGAATTGATGACAAGGGCGTGAGTGAGCTGATGATGCTGGACGATGCGATAAAATCCGATTCGTCGGAGGTACTTAGTTATCACGAGGCAATGACTCTTGTTGTCCTGTAGTCGTATGGTCCACGTCAGCGCCCAGGTTGAGTGAAAGTCAGTCTTGTATTGCGCACGCTCTCCTGCAAAGGCCCCTTTCGAAATGTGCCCATTCTCATGTGTGCGTGGACTCGTGGGAATCCATAACCTTTTGGCATATGGCATATGGCATCAATCGAAACTCAAACGCCCGCTAAGGGAAGATGCTCTCATGACTCGTAACCAACTGCCGCAGAATTGAAGACACCCCAAACCATCGTCTCGACTCGAAAGGGCTAAAGAGGGGCACGGTGTTGTCGTCCACATTGTTTGCTTATCCTGCAACGCAGGGGGTGCTGTGTTCCAGAATGGGGGAGTACGAGCGAGCGATGGGCCATCTCCAGCTCCTGCTTCGTTCTTTCGACAAGCAAGAAGCTGCTTCTACCAGGTGCGGTGATTCGTCGCACGGGCGAGTTGCCCTTGTCCGCGAGAGAGGAGGATTGTATTGGACGTTCTCGTCAGAGTATACGTCAGGGGGGAAGTGACCGGCGACGGAGGTGGTAGGTAATGGGAACGCCGAAGGTGAAAGGGAGGGAGGCATGATTCATGCTCCTAGGCCTTGCCCCCTCTCGTAGTATTTTGAACTAAGTTCCGCCCCATCATGGTCAGCGTTCCTCGCTAGAGTAGAAAAATGTCGGGTATTTATTTGACTCAGCATCCACAGTATGGACGATTCACATACGCAGGTACTCTGAGGCTGGGCTGGTGGAGTATTAGAATACCGCTTCTCGTCGCTGCTTCCCATGTTCGGTTCGTATACAGGGACCAAACGAAAAAAGGATACAGTCTGTTCCCCCCCCTCCCCGCGGTTTTACCGTTTTTTGGGATAAAGGGCCGTTTCCAGACACACAACTTGGTAAACTGGAAATATGTTGGGGATCATGGTTTTGATAACTTTTACAGTACCTCTTTGTTTTCGTTGCCACCGCGTCTTCCTGATAACAGGGAGAAAACCGAAACGGGCAACAAAGACGTCGCAAGCCGAGCTGCCTGCGAATTTGAGGTACGGTCCCTGCCTTCTTCTCTTCGGATGATTGATGACTCACCCCGGGTGTGTCTCTCTCAGTAAACTTCACTTGC
Source organism: Ectocarpus siliculosus (assembly GCA_000310025.1). NCBI lineage: Eukaryota > Phaeophyceae > Ectocarpales > Ectocarpaceae > Ectocarpus > Ectocarpus siliculosus. The sequence goes on along the minus strand of FN649731.1, from coordinate 1,571,364 downwards.
AGCAGTTCTCCCACCCCCAAGATGATGGGTCCTGAGAACGGTCGCTCCAATATTGGATTTTGGTTGTCGTGAAAGGAGTGTCGAGAGCTGCACTGTGCGTAAAGAGGCATGATGAGTACATGCAGCTTTTCCCAGAATGAGGAAGAAGTGACGGTCGTAGGAAAAGGCAGAGCAGACGAACGGGCAATGAGTCAACATTCCAAGCCGACTCTTCCACCAGCACCCTTTGCCCCCCGTCACCAATCGATCGATTTCCAGGCGGCTCTTTGTCTTCTCAAACTCGGACGGCCGTTGGATGCGTTGAGTTTGGCCGACTCTACCGTGACGGCTAGTTGCTCTCTGGATGCGCGGCGGTTTCAGCTCCGAGGGTTGATATTGCACGATCTCAGGCGCTTTGAAGAGGCAACAAAGGTACCTATCTTTGTGAGGCGTACTTCGGCCCACCTGCAGCTTCCTGTTGGTCACCTCTTGACCGCCACCGCGTTTGTTGTTGTTGTGGCCTGCGACCAAGAAAACTGGTGTTTTTTCATCGTGGATCGGTGAGAATCTCACAGAAGAGGGGAGATTGATTGATGCGCCGACAGCATCTCTACCCTCGAGGTCGCGTTTTCGACTATGAACGATGTGCAATATATTGTTGACACCCCACCCCGTTCTTCCACATAATTTCCAGCACGAGTTTCGATCCTACCCCAGCTGCCCCTTGCGCAGTTTTGTTCTGCGTGCCTAACGATTGGGTGTCAGTTTCTGTTCAGCGAGCTGTGCTTGAGCTAAGGTACCTCAATCACATCATTTATACCTCTTGTCTGCCCTCCGGTCATCACGTTCGTCGATCGCGTCGTTTCAGAATTTCACCGCGTCCATAGCCGTTAACGGCCAGCGGCCGGAAGGGTTCTTGCTGCGTGGGCGAAGTCTTGCGGGCCTTTCCAGGCAAGGGCAATTTCAACGCGATCAAGCGTGCACACGTCTTTACGATGCGTTGGTCCTGGTTCAATCTGGTCACTCCCAAGTACCCAAACCAAGGCTGGGTTCACGCCTACGTCTAGTGTTTACCACGCGATTGTGGGATCTGTTTAATGGTTGCACTACTATGCGCGTCTACATGGCTCATGCATCCGTGTATCAATACCTTGTGATACACGTTGTTGCTTCCCGCCAAAAGGCTACTCCTGTCAGACTTGAATCAAGTCAGAAGCATCCAAGCTGAAGATCGAACAAATAGAGGCAAAATCGGGGCACTCGCTGTCGTCTAGCAATATGCGCATTGTCCATCACGCGATTACCCACCCTTGGCGGGACCAAAACGAACCGTTTCCGATACAAAGGTTGCCCGAATCTCTCAGCGATCGCGCCCAAAAAGCTAACACCGCGGGTAGTACACCCTCGTGTGTCGATTTTTCCATCGAAAAGTGGTCTGGTCCGAAGAAAAAATACCACCATAGGTCACCAGCATAACTACCAGCGCCGTTGCATAAACACAGAAACGATTTTTTTTTTCCTTGGACGCCCAGCCTCAACCCACACACCCTGTTCGCGGGCCGTTTCAACTACGAAACGAAATTATTGGCTGTTGAATCTGATCACCTTTACCGGTTGAGCAGCCACGAGCAAGCGATCAGGGATTTCACAACGGCCCTCTCCATTCTCGGATCCAAGAGTGCACGCAGTTCTCGGACGACAAGCCTTCTTGGCGGCGCGGACGGATGCTGCCGAGACGATTCTGTCTCTCAACGCAAAGACGAGGCGAAAGGGGATGAGAAAGAAGTCGATGCGAGAAATGCGAAACCCGAGCAAGATGGCGACACCAAGGGCAACCGCACCAACCCCGAAGTTATGCTGTCCGAAACCTGCTCGCCAAGAGTTGAATACAACCGCGCCGGCACCGATCCGCACGAAGCGAGTCCCGCAGAAACCAAGCACCCAGAATCGCACGGCGATGAGGGTCATTTAGAGGAAAGTCGAGAAGCCAGTTGCCGCAGAGATTCGCGAAGCGGTGAAGTTGGAGACGGAATGGGGGAGGGGGGGTCAGTCGTCGGGGCTTGCCACTATGCCAGGTGAGGTAGTCCATCTGCCCCCGAAAGAACTGTTGCCTGCGTATAAGAAACAATTTCATCGGAACACCAAACGAAGATTTGTGTGTCTACATAGACTTTGCACTGTTATCGGTGGCATGAGAAAGTGTGGCAGGCCGCAATTCAAGCTGGAAAGCGGAAGAGTGTCGCGACTACATGCAAGCACGTAGTTAGCGTGAAAGAAAATATTTGAACCGGAGAAATCGAGATAGGAAAAACTAACGTGCAGAGATTGTCTTCGTGAAGGCTACAGTAGGTTTGCGCATACAGCCAAGGCTATTGTTCCCGAGCCGTCGCACGACACCGCGCCATGCGAGTTTCAAATCAAGCATCAAGAGCAGTCGACACGTGAAATGTCGAACCCCATGAAACAGGGCCCTCTCCCTTCAGCAGCTAGGGCGTCATGCCGATGCCGTCACAGATTTCGACGTCGCCATCTCGGAAGGGCCCGTCAGCTGGCAGCGTTTTTGGCACAGGGCTACGTGTTTGGTGGGACTCGGTGAAGCCTACCGGGCCTCGGCGGTACGGGACTTGCGAGCTTGTATGTCCATGGCGGAGAAAGGGGAGCCGCCACCGGAGGTACGGATGCGTGGGTTGTAGGATTTTCGTCTGCAATACGGCAGCGAGTGGTAGACCCTAACCATGCACCTTGGGACCACGAACCAGCCCAACATTCGTTGGAGTTCGCGAACTGCCTGTTGAATGCTTCTCGGAACGGTCTTTGTTCGTATTTCTTTCCTTGTCTTTCTCTGAATCGTCTCTATTTCACTCAACTTTGGACCACTCCTTGTTCGTACAGTGGTCGTGTAGGATGGTACCGCCGCATGCATGTAGACTCCGGGATAATCCAACGGTTGTCACAGAGGTTTCATTTCAGTCCGCCGTTCGTCCCCTGTGTACACACCGTCGGTGGCCTTTTATGTACAATAGATGCGGAATTTCCTGTTCCAAGTTGGTCTTGCGTACTTGAGACTCGGAAGGTTTGCGCTTGCCCTCGAGCTCTTCGACCAAGCTTGGAAAGAGGAGGTTCGGCTGCCAGAGCAACGAGACACAAAGACTGAGGGGCCAACGGATCTTGGTCAGCCGTCCCCTGTTGTATCGGTGGATGGTCAAATCGAGGATGCATCGCTTCACTACCATCGGTATGCTGTTTCTTACGTACGGCTCAGGTCTCCATTTTTAGCTTGTGGTGTGCTTTTCGCGTCAACTATCTCTCCCCCCCCCTGAAGTCATATTAGGAAGGCTTCGTTTCAAAAAGTTGCAGAGGCAGTCCTCGCGCAAAGAGAACAACAAGAAACGTGTACTTTCTGAAGCCCCACAAACCGGAGAGGAAGAAATCCACGCTGCCTTCCAAAAGTATGGTCCCGTACTTGATCAAGGAGACTGGTCCCCATCACCTTGCAGGGGACTGTGTCTGGTGAACGCTGGGGAGTTGGACGACGCGCACGATGCGTTCTCCTTGGCCATTGAAGGCCGAAACCCCAGAGGTCCAAGAAGGTCGAAAGAGTGGGGCTCGTCCTGCGTCGAGGATGGCGCGAACGTTGCACGCTCCGCGTATCACCGCGAGCGGGGCAAGATTCGGCAGCTTTTGAGAGACTTTGACGGTGCCAGGCAAGGAAGGGGAACGAAATCCTTGGATGAGTTGCCCCCCCCTTGATTTTGCCGACGTACGTGTACAATAGGTTTCAGTTTTTGAGGTACATGCGCACTAACGCGGGGAGAAGCTTCAATGCGTTCTCGAATCGTCCTCACGTTCGTTGATTGAGCTAAATGTAGGAGGCCTCCTCCTTGATATTTACGGGATCTTCACACAGCCCCAACCTTCGGTTGTTCCCATCGAGTACATTGTCTTATCACGTTCGTACACGTCCATAACAGGACCATGGTTGTGAGCTTCACCGTTAACACAAGTCAGCAAGATTGATCTGAACGCGATGTGCGATCACCAGGTGGCATTCCCACGTAAATCGCTGACAATTTCTCACCCCCTTCCCCGCACTCATTCCCTCGTAGCCTCGCCCTCGGCGACAAAGAAATTAACAATGAGCGCCGTTAACGTCAATACTGTTAGGTCTGACTTCACGGCTTGTCTTGCGAGTTTGCCGGGGAAGCCAGAATCCAAGACAAACAATTGCGTACATGCTACGATCGGGTCTGGATCAGGATCGTCCCTACAGGCGCATACGCTCTTCCGGAGAGGCTGGGCAAATAAGGCTATGGGGAACCTGGAGGAAGCCGCGGCCGACTTCGAAGCCGCCCGGCTACTCAATCCGCACCTCTCGGTGAACTATCGCAATGCCTTTGACACAGAGCTGGTGGTAGTTGATGATGGAAAGCCCTTCACACAACCTCCGGCCTTGTTCCACAGTTGGTAACTCCCTTGGACACACGAGTCTAGCTGTCGGATTGGACGCCGTAATTTTGTGAACCTAGCATTCTGAGAGGCGTGGTCATCAACGTTTGCGGGAAGAAGTCGCGGACCTCAAACGCGACAACATCGGGTGGTGCCGAAGAGGTCACCCACATCCAGAACGAGAGCGACAGGTTTTGTAACCGCCAGTACGATCTGTACCGAGATCGAGCGGACGCGCTCGAGTCGGAAGAACATCGCGCGCGGGTGGCTTGTGGGCGAAATCTTCCAGTTCCAATACGAAACTCGTTGGTGAATTGTGAGAAGGGTGAACAGGCATTGAGACATGTATCCAGGCATTGCAAAAAAGGCCACCTAAGTATCTCGTCGATAGTCTCCAGGATTACAACCCTGTAGCTCTTTTTGGCGGAGAAGAGTTATGTTGTTCCCGCACACGGCCAAAAAGAGAAGTATTTTGAGAGAGTATCGCAGTATTTTTGGTACTACCCTCCGCGTAAGCCACCAGAAAATGGTAGTCGGTGGTCTCAGACAATCAGCGTATCGCCTCGGGGTCATTTCCCGAGTCAAGCTCTTTCGTGGTGTGCCGTTTTGGGGGTTAGACCCTCCCAGTATGCCATTTGCTGTCGGTTGCCCATAATACACTTTGGCGTCCCCCGGGGCGTTCTCAGCTACACCCACTTGTATCACCGTACTTCACAGAGTGCCGACAACGCGGAGTTTTCCCGCCCTTGGGTGTGCGCTGATGTTGCTAATAAAATGACTCGAATAACCATGATCCGCCCGTTGTACGGGTACTGATCTAAGAAGTCAACCTTCGCAGCGCATGCGCTCAACGTGGGTGGGGCTAGACTACGCCGAAAACAGGGATGACGTTGTAGCCAATAGCCCTAGGGGGCACACAGGCTGAGGTAGACGCAAAGTGGAGCGAGGGGCGAGCGAGAGGTTGGCCACGCAAGCCTTGGCCTCTTTTGTTCAGCGACTGTTTTTGAACGCAACCAGTGGCATGCATGCCACTTTTCAGCACGTTGATGCATTCGTTGCAGGTAGAGCTGCGCTGGCAGACTTCGGCGACTTAGCTCAACCGCTGACCCTCAACCATTATCTCTCTTTGCAATTGTTATGTTGGTTGTTGACTGAGGCTTCAATTCTGCACGGCGGGCTATACCTCCCTAGGCTTGTTTCCATACCTCGCGCTGACATCTGTCTCGTTTTGGTTACGCTAGGAGCTAGAATTCTTGCTCATGACTGGTGATATTCTTCTGGGTCTCAAACTTGGCCATACCTATCTATGGTGGTCTCGTTGTGACCACGAAAAGTCGTTTCTTGACCAGTCAGACGTAGTCAGAGCGGTGTACCGAGTGAAAAGACAACAACAACAACAACAACAATCGTAGCAACCAGCAATAGTCCGGCATTGCAGCAACTTGCCCGGCAACAGTCCGGGGTGGCATCGCAACCTAAGCCACCAGCGCTACAACTGGAACCCTTTGCATTCTATGTCGACAACAAGGGTATTACTGTACCGATACGCAAATGCCAGCTAAATGGCCACAAAAAATTGTCATACCGACAACATACAGACGGGCATCGGCCAAGGTCGATCGGTCTTCCCATAGCACATCACGTGACAAACCATGTACAGCTCTCGTACATAAATAAGCAAATCGATGTAGGGTTCCCGCTACCCCAGACAAAAAGGCTCACCCAAAAAGACCCAGGACGAGCTGCAACTGTCATTTGGTCACAGACGCAAAACGGAAAAGATGAGGGTGAAACATCATCCTAGGGAGTTTCCCGTTAGTTCGCGTCGGAGCGCTAAGAGGCTCGACGCATAATGCTGCTACCAGGCACCACAAACGTGCGAATGCGCAGGAATGCATAACAGCAGATGTGAGGGAAATTGAACCATCAGACTCTCGACCCTTTCCCTGCTGGGTCCTGTGAATCACCACACGCGGAAGAACTCGGTGGTGACGCCAACGCATCGTCTGTCGGCGGGTCACTTTGCCGTGGGGATGGCGACGGTAGCGAGCTGATGGTCTCCATTCGACGTTTCAGCTTTCGAACCATGAGGGGTAGGGTGCATGAGGAAAACGGAGATCGGCAAGTACCAGATCGAGGGAAAAGAAATACGGACAAAAACTAGCGGGTCAGGGAATTTTGGCGGAGATGACGGGCAAACTCAGCCAAAAGAATGGCTTCACAAGGGCGCCGGTCAATCTGCTCTCAGACACGAAAATACCGATTGGACCGCTTCTGCGTTGACGTAACTACTACGTTGAAATCTCGTCGTTTCTCCACTCGCTTCCCGTCCTGGCAATCCTCGACCCGCAGATGTTGAAATCCATTCAAGCACTGCTATATACAAAGCACGATGTCCAGACGAGTGGTACATAGACTGCAACAATCGTTCGCGGCCGAACCCTCTCCTACCTGCTTCTGCTGCTCATTGGCGCCGTCGAAGCTGTAAACGCCTACCGCGCTGACCTTGATGGTTTTCCCAAGCGCCTTGCCAATCTTACGCCTGAGCAGACCAGGGAGATTGATTATATCCGTGAGAGAAATAAGGCGAGGGACACCGCAGTTCGTCGTACACAGCGGGAGCATTTCCGTGGACAAAATTTCCGTACGGGTGGTCAAGCTTTTAACGACAGGTCCACACGAAAGACAATTCATGTACACCACCGTTCGTCACGCGTTCCTATCACCAATAGCGAACGTATCGCGTTGAACAAGATGCCCACGCCTACCCTTTGCTCCTTGCCCGCATACATGACGCGGTTCCTCAGCCCAACGGACCAGTTCCTACGTGGTGGCTGCACGAGCACCACTTACGACACCCAAGGCAGTGTTTTGCCCTGCTGTTTCCCATCACCGGCTGGTCCTGAACCAGAGTCCGCCACATGGGGTTCCGCTTGAAAACAAGGCACACGGGAGAGAAATGCAAGGACAGAAATAATGCACTTCGAAACGGGCTGACTCACTTGGACAGGGCGAACACGACGGGATATTCTGCCTCCCGCGCCTTGTCAATGATCTCGACCACCTTGTCATCCAGCCCTCCTTCTCCCCCAACGGCATCCACGTTGGGCGCGACGATGAGAAGGCGCACCTAAAACATGAGAAATGCCCGATCCAAAAAGAAGCGATCTCTCAAACAAGCATTGGATCGAATACAAAATAGAGGCTCTTGGTGCTTCACAGACGAAGCGGATTAGGGGCCGGCACACTACCACAGTACATCACTACGAAAGAATGATCTGCGTACACCCGTGACAGCGAAAAAATAAGTCGATCAATAACAAACTGCCAAAACCGTCGAAAAATTGTCACGGACAAAGGACAAAACGCCGGCAGCGCACAAGTAGCCACACGCCAAATATAATCGTGAGCACACGTTGCTGTCTTTCAGACACGGGCAGAACCGGGGGCGCCGCACCTTTTTCGCCTTCACGCCTCGTAGCACCTCTCGCAGCCCTATGACTAGTCGTCGCCTGGTCTTCGCCTTGGACGGGTCCGAAAGACGGGCACGTTCCTGTCCAAGCAGAAGCGCCCAACAAGAACGCGGGGCAACCCGTCAAATTGAGTGGTGGCATGTCAACTACGGCCTGGCGAGTTTGCTCCTGGTGGTCACATGTTGCGACAACATGTAGTGACTGGGGGATCACGAGCTCTCCAGACGAAGCAAGCGCTAGGGGATGGTCCGTCCAGGCCAAAACATATTGAACTTCGTTTTCCCTGATCAAGCCCCAGTCCGACTTGTTGCGATTGGAAGTCACCTCCGCCCTCATTATCACACCTGAAACTTGAACAGGAGTTGCAGCATCTCGAAGACCAGATCGTTAACCTCCTTGTCTGGAGGCTGCGGCAAGAGACACCAGAAAACAAAGTCCAAGGCTCAGCGCCGACAGACACGCGCTTGGGGCGGGAAGTGTTTGGTGTAACGAAGAACGTACCAAAATGCAAGATCTTCTGAACCGGCCTGGACACCCTGCACCCTCCAGAAAACGAAAGGTATACACTGATGTCCGTCGAAATTCGTTCGGATCATGTACCACACGGGTCTACTCACACACACGTTACCTGGTTCACGTATGCGTTGGGCAAACCCCCACGTACGCCTGGAGGTTTCGGCAGCGCTGCTGCCTCCTGGTACTTTGTCTGTATCCTCTTCCCCGCTTTGGCGAGAGCCGTAGTCTTCGGCCCTTCGATGGACTGCCCCGGCGGCGCCGCTGCGGCAATTGCCTGTGGTTCATCCGAATCAGTACAGGCGATCTTAGGGCGCCCACAGCAGTCCTCTACCCTGTTTCCGAAGCCTCGCAGCATTCCCGGTCCAGAGCCATCAAGCTCTGGAACCTTGCCACATGATTGGTGGCTTGAAGCCTGATGTTGTGGGAGCGGGCATTCCTTTGCCGGCTTCCGTTCTCTGTTGGCAACAGGAGGGCCGGTACCACTTGCCCCCCCTTGCAGCGGCCCCTGTTGCGACGGTGCTGGTTGCGTCAAGACTTGAGCGTCGAGGATGTTCCCAGCTACCTTCCGTCCGCTCAGTCCCCGTGCGCATGCTTCAGCTTCCTGGAGGGACCTAAACACGACCACGGCCTCTCCCGGCTCAGCTCCATAGCAGCAGCTGCCGGTCTCTCGACCCCGGGGAATGTCAAGCCCGACCACTGCTCCATAACTGCTCACCAAGGCGGTCACATCTGAGCACACCTCGGCGTAGTCGTCATCGTCGTCCTGCAGGTCGTCTTCGTCGATCAGTCCTCGGATGACCACGCGCCATTCGGTGCTGCTTGCAACTGCAGCGGCGGTGTCTTGGTCAACACATGGTGACGGTTCCGTCCCGGCTTCTTGTTTCATCATCGAGTCGCCCTGGCCGGCTACGGCTGCGGCAACGTCCGATGAGTGGGCATGCTCTTGGTCGCACTTGAATGCTGGATTCGAAGGGAGGACTCGCTCCGAATCGAGAACAACGTGGGCGTCAAGCTCTTTTCCTCCCACACGGCACCCTTTTATCCCCTGGACGCACGCCTCTGCCTCCGCTAGAGACCCGAACGTAACCACGACCGCCTGTGTAGCTCCTGCCGTTGTCGCCGCCCTTGTTGCGACATCTTCTTGTACTTCGCCTTTACTTGGGCTGCTCCTCCGTACCTGGACATCCACGAGCTTTCCGTAACACCCCATCATGGCCGAAACGTTGGCGGAGATCTCGGCGTACTCATCTTCGTCGTCTAGGTCGTCCTCCTCGTCGATCAAATTTTCGATGGCAACCCGCCACAAGCCGCTGCCGTCGGGGTCACCAGGGCAAACGCCGCCGCAGAAGTGGCCATCACAGCGGTGTATTCTGACAAGCAACGGTTTCCCGCCTACGATTCGGCCGTTCAGCCCGTCCCTCGCGCATTCGGCCTCGGCGTTCGTTGCAAATGCCACCTTCGCCGCTACTGCAGCCGGCTCCCCCGCTGCGGCTGCCGCAGACACCTCGGCGTCGCTAACCTGTACGGCGGTGCCGCGCGGGACCTGTACGCTGCGCACGACGCCGAACGCCGAAGACATGTCCCATAAATCTCGCTCTATCTCCGCGTGGTCGTCGTCGTCCTCAACATCCTCCTGGTCCACAAGGTTGTAGATCGTGATTGCCCACACACTTCTCTCGCCATTGGCACCTCCAACCTGACCGTAGCTCGTGGACTTGTCGACGACAGCCGGACAGATTGTTGCCGGCGGCGACGGTGGTGGTGATAACTCTCCCGGAGGACAGAGAGGGAAAGGGTTGTTACACTTTGCTTCCTCGGAAGAAGCAGTAGCAGAAGGGGTCGACAGGGCCCCCTCGTGCTGCTTGTCTCTCCATCTCTCCAACCTATCTAACAAAATCTTCTTCTTTAACGTGGATAGCTTCTTCTTGCGAGGACCGAGGCGCTGCTTTCCCGGCTTCGGGATGTTCTCGTTCTTGGGCATCGCCCTACCCTGCGCGTAGGGGCCGCTTCGTCTGGTCCCACTTGATGGTGAGCTTTGTGCCGCTCCCTTGAGTCGCCCACCGCCGTCAGCTATAGCATCGCGTCGATGTCGTGACTGCTGGGAGGTTTCAGCGGCATCGCCGGACGAGACCCCCCGCCATGGCTGCAGATCCCGGCTACTACGGTAGTCTTTCGGGGTCGAGGAGGCAGACCGCCGTGGCGGTGGTATCATTGGTTGTTGAAATCGGTGCGCTGCTGAGCTACTTATACCGCCCAACGGTTGTTGCCGAGAAGCAACAGCCGCCGCAGCAGCAACAATGCTGCTGTTGTTCGTCGAGAGGTGGTCGAAGAGCGTGTGCTTGTTCCTCCCAGCTACCGCTGCTGCCTGCTGTGGGCCGTTGCGCCTGGCGGTACCGCCGTTGTTGTTGCCGCCCGCTTTCTGCCCAGCAGTGACCGCCGTGTTGTTGTTCTTGCCGGTAGCGGTGCTTCGGCGTGGCTTGGTCATTTTGGATGCTCCTCGATTCCGTTGCTGCTGCTGCTGCTGCTGCTGCTGCTCCTGAAACTGCTCCCTCGTACTGGAGGGCTGGCTAGTTTTTCTTCGACTCCCGACCTCCTGCCATCCTGGAGCATCAAGAGGCTCGTCCCGTCGTCTGGCAGGGGATGTTGATGTTGCTGTTGCTGTTGCTGCTTCTCCTGCTGGAACAACAGCAGCAGCAGCGGCAGTGGCACTAGCTTTACCGGGTTGTTTTCTCCTTCCGTTACCAGCTGCTGTCGAGCTGCCTTTCCGCGACGCTGCTGACATTTCCGCCTCGCGATGGGTAGTGAGTGGATGGGAATCTCTACAGGGCTCGTACGCAACACCCACCTGACCGACCTGCACTGCTGCTCAGCTGAAATGCTGTGGAGCAAAATCCCGCCGGTGTGATGCTATATATGCGTAGCCCTTTAATTACGCCGCTTCCTGATATTCTTCAAGATGTATCGACAGACCGGTAGCCCGGTGGTCTAGTTGGTAACCTCAAAACCCTCTAGAGGTCAGATCAGGGGTTCGAATCCCGGCGTAAGCGAGCTTTTCTTGCAATGTGAGTTTTTCTCTCGCTTCCGCTTCTGGCCTAGTGGATAGCGAGAGTTCGTGTGTACACAGAGGGAAGAGAGTTGTGAACTCTTCTGGCGTTAAAATCGTGAGGACAAAAAAAAAAAAAAACAGACGCGAAGCGGACAGGTGCAGCAAACACACACACGTCGCCTGCTTTGCTCGTTGCTGGCATTTTCCTCCGTCATCCCACACGCAAGGTCGCAACAACAACAACAAGATCGCGAGATAGATCCCTTCCTCAACGACGCTGCCAAGACAAGAAGCTGTGTGCGCCATGTCCTCTCCCGGAGGCCCTCGTGTCGGTGGTAGCTCGGGCAGTATGCAGGGCTTCTTTTCTGCCTGCACGGGGAACTATTGCCATAGGAACGAGGTGGGGAACGCAACTTTTCTCTTCCTCGCGTCGGCAGCTGCTGTATCCGCGGCTTTGTACGTGGAGATACCTTCGCGCGCGCCCCGGGATGTGGGCGATGCACGTAGTTGTGTGTGAGTCTTGCCCGCGTTGCTCGGGCGCCCAAAGGATACTGCCGCAGGGAATGGTTGTGGGAAAGGCTGCAGCAGTGGCGTGTCCCAACAAACGTCACACAGACATGCGCTCTGAACGGGGGTTTGAGAGCCATATTATGTACTTGTAGTGTGTGTGCGTTTCTTGCCGTTTTTGCCGAACGGCAGATGGGGCACCGGACATCATGATTAGAAACATGCTGGGGATCACAGATTTGAAACTGGCGCCCGTCTCAACTCCTACCACATGCACGCGCCCCTTCATCCGGACTTTAACATCAGTTGACTTTGTTGCTGAAGAGACTGCTTTTCGAAACTCCCCGCCCATGTTCAACACCAACCAGATGCTGCTGTGTTTGAAAGTTTGGATTTGGATCCCTCGCTCATCTTTGGCGCGAAGCCAGTTGAAGCCTGCTTGTGTTGCTGGCAAAGCTTTCCAAAGAAAATGGAGGAAGAATCGCAATAGATGATGCGCATCATTCCCACACACCAAACCACACCGCTGATGCCCGTGCGTTTTTTTTTTGTTCGTCCAACTTGCTGGCGTCGTGGTTGAACTATGTGCTGCATGTGGTGTTCACCCGCGACGCGATGACGGGACGGGCGGGTTTAGATGTCATCCATCGGGAGCGACGGCAAGTCGACGCCCCCTGGCCAGCAGTCCATCTGCTCCAAGTGCAACAGAAATTTTAGGAGGTGAGTCACACCATGTATGACAAAGGTAGATAATATGTTCGACTGTGGGTATATCTCGAATGGGTAGTCTTTCTGTGTGTGTTTTTATTATTCCTTAATAATATGTAGCCTACCCTTTGGCCTGTTTTGCGTGTTTCTCGGAAGTGTTTTTGGTCGCAGTCCGCACGCAATCTGCCTTCCACAGAGTAATGAGTGAACACAAGAAAAATTGTAGGAGTGCGAGTCACCTATGCATACCCAGGTGCGCTCTGTTTGCGTTTTTAACTCTTGGACGGTGCGCTGCGAGTACCTGACAAACGAAAATTATTAGCATCTGCCATGCCGTCTCGGGGGCCTGCTGCGCAAGCGTACTCTCGGCTGTAGCGGAAAACCGGCCCCTACATCTTATCCGCGGAGTCCCTGACAAACGAAGATTTACAGCATTGAGCAGTTAAAGTTCACACACCGCGATTCATCCGAAGCGCTACAATACGCCGCAAGCAAGCCGGGATGATAGGAAAAGGGCCGTCTCAAACCACTAAATATTTTTTCAACGATGCACAACACGCCTCAATCAGTCCTAAGCCGGCGGAGGGGACGGCGCGCCTGCGTCGTTGTTGGCACCACCACCATCCTCTTCACAGAAGTATCCCGCGTCAGGGTCGAAGGAAGGCGTAGGCGTGCTTGCAGCCCCACCTTGTTGGTCAGAGAGAAACGTGTCCGTCGGTCTCTGCGAACCTTAGTGAGCCTGCTTAGAGTAGCACATACAGAGGAGTCCGCCTCCGATTCCGGGTGCCCGCCTCCGATTCCGGGTGCCCGCCTCCGATTCCGGGTGCCCGCCCCCGCCCCCGCCCCCGTCACACCCCGAGTCCCCGCCCCCCGGGTGTGGGGTCGCTGCCTTCCTCTTCACCGTCCTGCGTCTTGCCCTAGGCGGTCTT
>FN649731.1:1538904-1554550 GCA_000310025.1 Ectocarpus siliculosus | reverse complement strand
ATTTTGCGTTAAAGTGGTATTTTTTTGTCTACGCGCTATTGCTATTATTCGTGAGAGAAAGTTGTTCTGGGGTCTGGGTTGGATGGATGGGTGCTGGATGTAGCGTTGGGGCTGGGTATCCTTGGCATCTCGCACATGGTGCAGGGGTTCTCTTTTCTGCGATGCTCGGGTCCGATTATGAATGAATGCCTGGCACACACGCATCTCGCTTTTGCAGAGAGGCCCCGCAGATTCATTCGTTCGATGCTGATGGGGGGTTGCTGCCCAAGAAGGGAGAGCGCTTTTGAGAGCGCACATGCTCCTTCTGCTGTTGAGGTGCCCCCGGCACGATTTTTTCTTTTTTGCGCCTCGGCACCCTTGGAGAGCGAGTGCGAGACGTGGCATACCGCTTGGAGTTCCACGGCTAGGAGGGGTTTGCGTATAACGGGGGCATCATGGAAAGGGTTCCCGTTCGGGGAACGCCAGAACATGACTGGCTATTGTGATCAGGGCAAATACTATCCGTCTGATTGTTAGGGTCAAAGCGCGACCGACCCCTCCCCCCCCCCCCCCCGAATTTCTCTTGGCGGGGGGGGATAGGTCAAGGGTTACCCAATGCAGTCAGGGGTCAAAACGAGGAGTGGGATGATTAGAACCGCGATACTGCTGCTGGCGGTAGGCATGGCAGTCTTTGTCTTGTTGGATTTTTTTGGCGAGTCGATACACCCCCCCGCTTGTCGATGTGCGTGCTGTCCGCCGAAACGTTAGCTGCTCCCAAGGATTTCGACGTACATACGTATGCATGTGTGCGCTTCTTTTTCGATTAGCTTTCTGCCCTTTTGCTTAAGGGTTGGACGGAGGCAATAAGGACGGGGCTGTATGACTTAGCGGTTGTAGGAGGCGGTTTGAACGGACCGGTGCTGTTGTGGGTAACCTCCAGCTGCGATAGCCTACTACATAGGCAGTGTGAAAATTGCTGTGAGTTTGTCGTCCATTTTTTTTTGCCGACGCCCTGAACCACGTGCGTATAGGTACGGGGCGAGGAAGGTCGAGAGAAAAACAGACGAAGCGCGAGGGCGGAGGACGGCTTGCAATAATCGCTCGGGGCACTCACATCGCCCTAACAAAACGCTGTTGTTAGTGATACATGCATGTACCCTCACAGCTGTTTTTTTGTTGTTGGCGTAGGACTGGATTCCTTTGTTTCACTCGTACTGTGTGGGGAATGAATGATGGTTGTGATCGATAGATAGATAGCGCGCGCGAAAGCAGCAGCGGCAGCAGCAGTATTATAGAGACCAGAGTCACTGCGCAGGGATCAGGCGGAACGACAGTAGTGAGGATCGCCGACCTGGTGGTAAAGATATGATGAGCGTGAGCAAGGGCAGTGAGAAGGAGGGGACGGTATTTATATTGTTTGTTGGTTTGGTGGAGGGGGGGAGGGAGGGCCGAGAGAATTGAATTCTGGTAGATTTGTTTTTGACGACTTAGTCGAACAAAAGTCTTGCAGCAGTTGAACGAAAAGGCAGAGAGGGCAGTGAAAATGAAGACATTTTCGAGTTTTTAATAAGTAAATTCGATTTCTTTCTTACATCCGTCCATTTTTTTTTTTAGTCCACGAGGCCCTAGTTTTGACAAAATCGAAAATGGTGGTGGTTTGACTCCACGTCGCCGCCACTCGATCGGTCGCCGTTGATTTTGTAGACTACGGAGTATTTATTTTCTTTTGAGCTCCTGCCGAGTCTTGTGCGTGCATGATCCACTGCGCACCAACACCCTTGCTTTACTAGATGGCAGGATAGAGCGCCTGCCTCCCATTTCAGACAAAAACCTCTGGCCTTTGCGTGAAATCCAAAAATATTCCCAGCCTGGTACACAATGTCCAGAATGTGGTATGTGGTACATACTCCGCGGTGTTTTGTTTGTTTTCCCGTAATAATCAGCAAGCAAGCAAGTTGTCGGCCTTTTTCACACTGACTCTCCTGTGCTTCCCAGTCGCGAATGAATCACAACCTTACCGTGTCTCGTTCTTACAATGAAATGTGTGCCACGGCCCCCCTCCCTCTGCTAACAATGTTGTATATACCCAGGCTACTCCTATCCCCCCAAGACCGCAAGTATGTACACAGTAATCCCCCCCCCCCCCGGTTTTCACCTTACGATAGTTATAGGGCTGTGCTTCCAGAATCCGTCTCGGTGGGCCCTCTTGTCCACATGACATTTCCACCCCATTTTTCTACGGGTACTGTAGCACATAAATCGGCGGACGGGGGGGGGGGGGCTACAAAGCGTTCGTTCCCAAAAAAAAAAGGGATGTGTCAATGCACACACACGTGTGTACACTTCCTAGTTCCGTCGTTTTCCCACTGGTTTGCGGTGTTCGAACGACGACGACGCAACCAACCGACCGACCAACCAGGGCATTATTTGTGCACAATAAAAGCTATACTTCTATTTCAACTAGTATGGCGGCGTGGGAAGAACACCCGGACATCGACGTTCGCGCTCACTGTCTGTTGTTGTAGCTCCTCCTACTTGCTGCGTGATTATATTCAGCAAGCGAAATCAATCGTGGGCGCGGTGGCGATATATGATAGATACTAGGTGAGAATTAAAAAAAAAAAACTGCCGTCGCGACTCTCCTCAGGCAGTACCAGTTGCTTCCTTGCGGGCAACAAGGCGCAACCATCAGCAGCAGCAGTAGTAGCAGTAGTAGCAGTAGTAGCAGTGTAGCAGTAGTAGCAGTAGTAGTAGCAGCGGTGATGTGACGGATAAGGCTCCATGCAGAATATGGCAAGAGATTGGCAGTGGTACCATCTCCGGACGGCATTAGTCTCGTTTCTCGTACCCACGCAGTAATTGCTGCACAAACGCTTGTGCCTGGATAGATGGATAGTCCGATCAGTGTTCTGTTGCTCACACGGAATGGAATGAACCCTACCGTCGAGTACGCGGTTGCGGCGATAGCTTTTCCCCCTCAGAAGCGAGACGTGACGTCTACCAAACGCAACGTGTTTTATAATTATTAGATGAGACGACAATAATAATAATAGAAAAACACTCGTGCGACAAAAAACTGGACCACCCGTGCTGCCTGTCGCAGGCAGGCAGGCGCGTGTTCAGATTCGATCACGCTACCGGGCGACAACACGACAAAACCGTGGCATGTATGTATCGCTGGCAACGCGCACACACAACCAGACTACCCTCCTTGGGGTGCTCGGCAGAGTATACTGTCTACGGGGCCTCCGGGGGGTCCCCCCGTATTTACTTATTTCCCTGTTACCTTCCGATGCCCATTCGAAAGCATCTGAAAAACCAACTAGAAAATAATTGGATTTTGAGACTTGCATACATGCATGCATCAGAAAAAAAAACTATTTACAAAGTTGTGGAGACAAAGGGCAGGGGTGGGTGCGCGGGAAAACATGACCAAGTCGTGGACCCCTGCCAACCCCGACCCCGCGAACAACGAGGAAGGCAGACACGCCGAAACAATACTACTTCGGGAAAGAGACAAGACACAACCAAATCCACAAGCGCGTGGCAGCGGCTACGATCACCGCCACCCACCACCCCTCTCTCTGCCCGAAGCCACAAGATGACGACGAAAACCAACGCCCCCCGCTTTAACCCTCAAGAGTGTACTACGAACTAAGAGCACAGCTTCATATCTACGGAGAAGCTGAATCTTGAACCAACTTGTGTGTACACAAAGCTGCGTCTTAACATCAACTTAATGAATACAAAGCTGCATCTATGGCATACGAACGAAGCTGCATCCTAAAAAGACATAAAAAGTACCAAAAACGAGGAGCGATTCGAAACCGTATCCACTGACCGAGGGGGGTCGCGAACAGATCGAAATTACAGACGAGATCTACCGCAAACTACACATGTACCCGGTGAATAGAACTGCTTTTTCCCCGTGACTCCCCGTTTCACAGCACCCGGCCCAAAAGAGAAGGTGCTGTTTTTTCTGTTCACCCCACACCACTCGCACAAAATGGAAATAACGCCATCCGGTTGCTTGTGGAAGCCAACCCACCAGGGTACCTATGCATTATCATAGTAGTAGTTTAGTACGAGATGCGCTGAAGTGAACCAACCCAATACACACAAACAAGCGCCTTGAAATGACACGAACGCGGAAGAGAGGGAGTGAGACGTACATCCCTCCGCCGTCGAAAGAACGATCATCAAAGCAAGACGAAATAACACCGAACAGCCGGTCCCCTCCTTTCGCCCCACGCGCGCCAGCACCGAGGAAAATATCAGTCCACGAGAAAAACTAACTAGCTAGCTATTTAGCTGCGCACGCGCGCCGCCACCTCAGCAGCAGCGGCAGCACCAGTACCAGCACCAGCAGACCAGCAAGCGACAACAAAAGCAGCCGCATCATCTCCAGCGGTGGCACCTTTAAAACCTCGACTCATTCGGGCATCACCTTTTAAACAGCGCCGCCGACACGAACGTACGTACGTGAGCACACACCGAGAGCGAGCCAAAAAAAACGTACCACACGCCCCACCCACCCCAAAAACATCCCGCGCGAACAGCACAAGTCCAAAACCGATTGTTGTAGGTGAAAGCATGCCGGTCATCATACCGCGAGGTGCTACGGGGCGGATTCCTGGCCTTCCCTCTGCCGAACCGAAAAAAAAAGAGCCGACGAGAAAAGCGGGGGGGGGTGGGGGGGCAAGGATGGACAAGTTGTCAGCACAAGTGTTCAACGATGTTGCAGCATCCGGCCACTGGTTCTGCGTCAACGGAAACATATCGAATCCTATACCGCGTGCATGCCATGCAAAGGCATACCACGCGTGTGGAGATGAATACCCCCGCGCGCTGCTGTACATGCATGCACTCAACAAAAAACAAAAAACACTTGTTGGTTCCTCGCTACTGCTCGTGCTCTCCACGCGCGCAATGCTTGCAGGGAGGATGGTTGCCTCAAGCGACAGGGCCAAGATTATCTACTTACGGGGGGGAACAAGACGTATCATGGGAGCAACCCCGCCCGACGAGGCCCCGGTCACGGAAAGAACAAACCCGGAAAACAGGTATTTTACACATCTTCTCCCGGCAGAAACAAAGGGGCCTCAAAACAGTCACACACACACACTTTCAACTGAGACTGACGTCATTTCATTGGTCAGCCGGTTAGCGCGGTCGATGCTAATATAAGTACACGCACACACTGAAACTTTACAAGCATTTTCTGCTTTCTAACTTGGACACAGGCATCCTACACACGATCTACCGGCAGAACCAAAGGGGCCTCAAAACAGTCACACACACACACTTTCAACTGAGACTGACGCCATTTCATTAGCCAGCCGGATAGCGCGGTCGATGCTAAAAAAAAAAAAAAAAAAAAAACACACACACACACACAGAAGCAGCCCTCACCTCGCCCACTTCCTCGGGTTCTCCCCCACCAGACGCCGCCAAGGTCGCGGGTGGAGCAACACCTTCCGAGCCGCCCGCCGCCGCCGCCGCCGCCGCCGCCGCCTGAGCACCTCCGTCACTGGCCTGTCCCGCCAACAACGCGTCAACGTTCCCCGCCGGGCAGGAGGTCGCTTCCTCCGGCACCACAGGAGGGCCCTCGACAGCCGGGGGTAATACCTCATCAGCGCCAGGGGGGGGTACCTCGTCGTCAGCAGGGGTCGGCAGCACCTCATCAGCAGCGGGAGGCGGTACCTCACTAGCAGCAGGAGCCGACACTTCATGAGCAGCAGGAACCGGCACCTCATGAGCAACAGGAGCCGACACCTCATGTGTAGGAGCCGACACGTCATGAGCAGCAGGAGCCGACACCTCATGAGTAGGAGGCGGCACCTCATGAGCAGGAGGCGTCACCTCGGCGGCATCGCTGACGACGACAACACCACCGCCTTCGTCAGCCTCATCCATCGCATCCTCCATCGCCGGAACCGCCGCCGCCGCCGCCGCCGCCGCCGCGGGTACCACGGCCACGGTAGCGCTTACCGCCCGCGCTTCCTCTGCTGCAGTTGCTCTTGCCGCTGCTGTGGGATTGTCGGCAACTATACTCCTGTCATCAGCGCCGCTGCCGGCTCCGACAATACCTTCTCCGCCGTGCTCTCCCGTCGCTAGCTCCTCCGTCCCTGCCCCGGCAACACCATCATCATACGCACCACAGACTGACTGCTGTACCGGTTCAGGCTCCGATTCCCCATCCGCGGCGCCATGCGCGTCGGGGGTTACGGCGGAACGAGGCGGGAGCGGGGGGGGTTGCGGCCAGGAGGTGGAGGTGGAGGAAGAGGAGGAGGAACCCTCCTGGGCTACTGTCGGCACCGGCGTCGTCGACGGTGTCAACGACAGCGCCTCGGGGGCGGCCTCGCCGCAAACGACGGCGAGCTCGCCGCCGCCATCTTCGCCAACCTCGGCCGTGGCACCCTCCTCCTCGGGGACACCGCCGACGCCGCCGCCGCTGTCCTGCCCCCGCACGCCCTCTTGCGCGAGGGCACCGGAGGCGGTGCTAGCGGCACCAACCGGCGAGCAGCAGCGGACGCCATCGCCCACGGAGGAAGACGGCGGTGCCGGCACCACCGCCGAAGAAGAAACGGGTCCGGCTTCCACCGGCGGCGTAGAGGCGCCGCCGCCGCCGTCATCGCCGCCCACGGGCCGTCCCATAGCCGCACCTCCTTCCTCTGTTGCGGTTTCCCCTTCTGCGACTACCGCCACCGCCGGGACTCCCGCGACAGTCTCCGTCACACCGGGGGGAGTGGCGGAGCTTTCGTCGCCGTCGACGCCGCCACCGCCGCCGCCCTCGCAGCTCGTTTCGCCGCCGTCCTGGCTGGGTCCAACCACACCGCCGGGCGAAGCGGTGGACGTGGCCGCCGCGGCAACGGGGACGGTCGGAGGCAGCGGCGACGACCTCGAGCCCTCCTCCTCCTCCTCCTCCTCCTCCTCCTCCTCCTCCTCCTCCGCCGCCGCCGCCACTTCGTCTGCTGGAGGAGAAGAAGCGGCCCTCGACGTTGTTATGACGGCAACCGCTCCGACACCAAGGGCTCCCCCCGCTGCCGCCGCCGGTGGCGATCGTTCAGAAAGCATACCCCGGCTTTCTTCGACGGCAACGGAGGCGGGAGCACCACCAGCAGCGCCAGCAGCGCCAGCAGAAGTACCAGCAACAGGGGAAGCAGAAGCGGCGGCGGTCGCTTGGGTGCTGCTACAGCCAACGACGGCTGCGGGGACTGCCGCTCCCGCTCCTCCTCCTTCCGCGGGCGGCAGCGTCGCCGCAACGGCATCTCCCTCGGTCACAGCATTTCGGGAGGGCATAGAGACGCCGCCAGCGGCGCTCCCTGCAGCAGGAGCTGGAGGCTTGCCCCGCAGCTCTTCTTCCTTCTCCTCCTTTCCCTCCACCGCCGCCGCGCCTGCGGTCGCTGATTCGGCGGTGGTACCGCGCGCCGCCACACTACCCACACCCGTCAACTCCGGGGCCGAGGAATCGGACGGAGGTGGCGGAAGCTTCGAGTTGGGGATAGGCTGATAACAGAGAGGTCGGGGGGCGCGGCGGCGGCGGGGGGGGAGGGGTATCTTTCATTGAGCAGACGGTCTTGAAAAGCTGTCGCAACCTTGCAAGACAAAAGCAACACCTGCAAGGCAATGAATGCGCTGGACGCAGTCCACACCGGGGGGGCTAACTTTCGCCGGTTCTGTGTGGCCTTCTGTCGCTCCGGGTTTCTTTCAACCCAGCACCAAGTCGAAAACAAACGGCGCCGACGTCGTGGATGAGGACAACTAGACCGACCGGGGCTGACCCGCAAAGCCCAACACGATCGATTCAGATGCCAACCAAAAGCGATCAAAAATACTGCTCAAGTTCAACCCTTACAGCAGTCGTGGATTCAAGCCGGGTGGTTGTGATGGTGCGTGCGGGCCTGCTGCATCCACAGGTTCTTTCTCGTCACTCCGACACCAACACCATACACGTACAAACCGTCGCCGGGAAGACAAGCACTACAGCCGCAGACCGCCGTCACTCCCGCCGTTGCCGCCAGCAAAAACGGCCGCCAAAAAAACAAGGGTTATCTACATATATCCCTCACCTCTTCTTCGGCACCACCCTGCGCCGCGGCCATCTTCTTCTTCTCGCTCATCACCCACCGCAACATTTCCTCCGACGTTCTCGGACACCCCGCCGCCCTGCCTTTACCAGCACCGCCGCCCGTCGCCGACCAGCCCGCGCCGAAGGCACTCTGCTGCCTCGCATCGTCAGGCACGCCGATGGCAGCACCCGCCTTCTCGACGCTCGCTGTTGCTTGGCCGGAGGCGCCTGCTGCCGCCGCCGCCGCCGCCGCCGCCGCCCCATCTTCTGCGCCCCCCCCGCTCGTCCGCAAGCTCAGCGCGATCGCGAGCATCAGCTGCTCTTCCTCCGACTCAGGGATCTCCGACGGGTAGCCTTCTTCCCCCGCCCTTGCCCCGCCGCCGCCACTGCCGCCGCCACTCATCGCGGCGGAGCCGCCGATCGCTGAAGCGGCGGCGCTCCCTCGATAAAACGCTGTCCTGGCAGCAACCCCCGCCTGCGCTTCCCCCTTGCCCTCATTCCCGACTGGAGGCGCCGCCGCCTCCGCCGCCGCCGTGCTGTCTCCCCAGACCGCCCGCCCTTGCTTCTTCTCGTCTTCCGTTTTTTTCCCTTGCCCGGCTGCCGCCGCCGCCGTCGCCGGGCCGGTGTGTTCTGGGTCTTCCGCTTTCACCCACGCGGAGCTCTCTCCTTCGAGAGGCCCCGCAGCACCAGCAGCACCAGCAGCACCAGCAGCACCAGCCGCCGCCGCCGCCGCCGCCGCCGCCGCCGCAGGAGAACCCGCATCTCTTCCTTCGCGTGTCGCGCTGCCGCTTCCCTGCGCCTCGGGATCCCACCAGCTAGCCAAGCTGCCGGTCGAGAAGAAGCCCAGCGGCCCACCGCCGCCGCCGCCGCCTCCTCCTCCTCCTCCAGCGGAGGAAGAAGAAGCTGATGCTGCAGGGCCAGCTCCCCCCGCCGCCCCTGAACCAGCACCGGCGCCGGAAGAACCCGCCGCAAGAGGGGAAGCCGATGCAGCGGCCCCTGCGGCGGCGGCGGCGGCGGCGGAATCCGACGACGGCTGCTGTAAGCGATTCCGGTAAGGGGAGGCGAGACGGGCTCCGAGAGAGGCTGCCTCAGCGGTCGCGCCCTGCCATGTCCGTGCACGCATGGAAAGGGGGCAGGAAGCAGGGAGGCGTGGGTATGCACAACGGGAAAAAAACAAGTGGGTGCGGTGAAAAAGGGCGACACGTTTGTGTTGTTTTGTGGTGAGACTTTGATTGCGCGCCAAAGCGACGGAAGAAACGGGTGGTTGCGTCAACTCGGGTGGGTCGTCCAACTAACGTGCCAAACTCATCGCCGCCATGGGCCATGTCATCGCGGTCGAGGTACAGCATCAGCAGGCGAGGCTGTGCGATTGGGAAAAAACGAGCTCGTGGCTAGTGAATGCCGTCTCGCCACGGTAATGTGTTGATCACCAAACTCCTCCACGCACAACTTGTTTGTTCGACCGTCTGCTGGCTGGCATGTACTTCTATATCGTGCACACGAGCAGGTATAGGACCAAGCCGTTAACGATAAATCAAGCTTCGACGACCCGTACAACCATCATTTGGTGCTGCAGGCAGAGCAGCAGCTGGCCTGCAACAACTTCGACAAATCCACATCAAAGCAGTTGCACGCAGTTTGCCGAGTAACACATACTACGTTCGCAGCCATAAAAACAACGTGTGCGGGCACATCACAAGTTTGGATGCCAGCCCGTCAATCCAAGCTGCAGATGACGCCATACGTTGCCGCCCCGTGAGGTTGCCGTATCCAGCACGACGCGGGTATCAAACACGAAGCAGACGACGGCAGAAAAAACCTGCGCTGTTCCTTGAGTACAGCAGCCTCAAACGCGTCCATGTGTGGCTGCCCGTCGAGGTTAGACAAAACTAAGGGAAATATCGTGGTTATTGTATCTGGAACCGATAGTCTTTTCTGTGATTTGTTTTTTTATCTACAAAATATCGCCCTTGTCTTGCTACCGCGCTATAACTTCGTGCCGGGCTCGGGTAGTTGGGTCTGTGGTGTCTCTCTCTCTCTCTCTCCCACCTGCAGAGTGGGAGAAGATCGCCGTGCAGATCCAGCGGCGGCGGCGGCGGCAGAAGAAGCCGTGCTGGCAGAAGCGGAGGCAGCGGTCGCAGCTCTCATCAGGTCCCCAGACCTGCCAGTATACATTCAATTTAGTGGGGAGGATGGGGTGTGAATTAGTTCAATGCCGGAAGGGTGGGTGTTCTCAACACTCTGGGAGGACCGCTCTTGACAATTGGTGATATGGTGAGATATTCGTTTTGCGTTTGTGTGTGGTCGCTGTTCACAATGGTGATATGGTGAGATATTCGTTTTGCGTGTGCGGTCGCTGTCCACAATGGCGATATGGTGAGATACTCGTTTTGGCTCTGTGGTCGCTGTTTACAATGGCGACATGGTGAGATATTCGTTTTGCGGATGCGGTCGCTGTTCACAATGGCGATATGGTGAGGTATTCATTTTGCCTTTCTTTGCGGTCGATCTTCACAACGGTGATATGGTAATACACCTGTTTTGCCATCGTGACCGCTGTTGACATGGCGTGTCGCATTCTTTCCTCTCTGAACCGACCGAAGTCGTGGTCCCGGTTTAGCTGTCCGTAGTGTCACAAAATGTTAAAACCGCCATTGAGAGCAACACCGCTAAACCGGATTGGCAGTAATAACGTAGTTTCACTACCGAGGTGCAGCCGTGCCACGAGATTTTGGGACCGCTATTCAGGGCATCCTGCTAAACAGGGAAGGAACCGCTAAACCGGGACCACGACTGTTATCGCAACCGCCGCAACATGGGGAGCAAAAAAAACTACAATAAGTGCCACAACAACAATCCTCGCTTCCAGAACCAACGCAACGAGTTGCCGTCTCCCGGAATTGACACATCCACGCGCCACATCACCTTTCAAACTGCCTATTGTATGTAATTCAGGTTCAACGTTCTCTGCCAAAGTGCACGCTTTGAACGCACCGCCGTCGTCTCCTGTACATCACCCAGGGCCAACAAACCTACATGGACCCATGGTGTGGAGGGAGGAGGCGCGCCAACCTATATTGCACTCATATGCGACAAACAACACGAGATTGAGAGACAACGAAACAGCAGTGCGGTACCCGGTGTCCAGAACACAACCAAAATACCCGCTTTGCAAGCCATAACACATTCGTAAGTCGAGTCGCAAACGAAATTCGCCGATACGCACCGCTCTCTCCTGGCCTGCTCCTCTAGCACGGACAAGCGGAGAGCCTCCACCAGCATAAGGTCCTCCACCTGCTGGATCTCGCCTTCGCCGACACCGTCCGCCTAACAATCATCAAGTCACAACACACACACACACACACACACACACACACGAATTTAAGAAAGCTGTATGCATACTTGTGTTTATATCTCGCTAAAGGACTGGAGCACTTTGATTGGTCAGCCGGGCATGTAGTGCGGTCGATGCCAACTCATAAAAACACTCACACTCTAGCTTGATGTGAGACTGACGTCTTGCCATTGGTCAGTCAGATAGCGAGGCCGATGCAAGTTGAAAACACAACAAAACATACGCGTTACAGCAGTTTACAAAAAAAAAAAAACTTTGAGAAAACGGAAGGAAACAGGAGGTAGGCATTCGTCGACACATAATGCTGTACAAATACAAAGCACATACACACAGATACAGCCGACATGCGGAGACGAGAAGGAATGGGCATGATGGAGAAACTTTTCTTGGTTTCTTCTCCGGTGGGTAAACCGGCCTGTCGAGAAGATGATCAACATGCAAGCAGGCTCTTAAACCGGACATCAAAAAAAAAAAAAAAAGTATAAAACAGACACCGCCAGTTCTGAGGCACAGAATCTGTTGAGAAGATGATTATTTCTTTGCTTGGTCAACTGCACTCACATGAAATTCGTCCGCGCCATCGTTGCCGCCCGCCCCCTCCAAGTAAGACCGACGCCTCCCGGGGCCAATGCGAGAACCCCTGCGGTTGTGGTGGTGACGGCCGCTGCCCAAAAATGATGGAATACGGGCGAAAGCATGACATTTGGCGAATACATCAAGACATGGGCAATAGGGAGGGAGGAAGGAGGGGAGAGAGAGGGAGATAAAGAGAGAGAGAGAGAGAGAGCCAGAGACCACCCGAGCACTCACACTGATGAGCCCCACCAATCGGCCAGTCACCCTTGGAACATACCACCGCGTGTAGAGAAAAGAAACGCCTAATACGAGAAAAAGAGACTTACGCTGCCGCCGACACCGCCAGCGCGTGATCCAGCGACCCGGGAGCGACCCGTCCCCCGGCAACCCCCGCCGCCGCCGCCGCCCCCGTCGAGGACTGCCTGCCGATGCTCGCCGCCATCGCCGCCGCGGCTGCGGCCGTAGCGGGGGGCACGTGCTGCTTCCGGATCTGGTCCTCGGTCATCCGGCGCTGTGCCACCGTCGCGAAGGAGGGCCTGCGGGCCGCCGTGGAAGACCTGAGAAAATCAGAAGGTTAGGGGATGGGGGGTAACGGAAGGAACAGGGAAACGAAGGGCCATCAGAGTTAAAAGCTTGGGGGAAAATAAAGCAGAGGATCATAAAAGGCTACCCTCGTTAGAACGGGGCTCGCGTCGTGGCTTACGCGGAGCGCGGAGGGTGGCTGGCTGTCCATCGATCAGCGCGATGCTCCCGCCGAGATCGTTGTGTGTGCAATCGGCGGTGATTAAGCGACGTGATCTTCACGCCTGCCATCCACTCTGGCGATGCCATCCGCACGGGACACTACATGTTCATTACTACCGTTTCGTTCGTTCGTTGTTGGTTGTCTGCCAAGCCGGTTGGCAAGAAGGTCGATGCTCCGTACAAAGAAACACACACATACGACGGGAACAGACGAACACACGCTATCCCATTCCCACAAAAGCGACAAAAGCAACAACAAACAGCAAAAGAACAGGCAACCATCTAGCTTTACTAACTCTCCATCCTAAATTAACACAAACCCAGCGGACGGACTCCAAGAAACCAAAACTCACGACGACGAAACGGATGATGACGACCCCGCCCCTGCGGCGCCCCGCCCCCCGTCCCCATTCCCTCCTCCACCGCCCCCCTGCTCCTCCGCGCCGGCTGCCGGAACGGCGGCACCAGCAGCAGCGGCGGCGGCGGCATCGGCGGCGGCCGCAGCGGCGGCGCTCGTCTCCCTGGCGTTCCTCTCCTTAACCTGCCGCATCAGCTCCTCCTGCTCCGCGTGGATGCGGGCCTCGATCGTGCGTTGTTCTTCGGCCTGCGTCGTTGAGCGCCGCATGGAGACAGACAGACAGACAGACAGACAGACAGACGGACAGACAGACGGACAGACGGACAGACGAACCGATTAGCGCGGACGTTTCAGAGTTGTTGTTTAGTTCGAACCGTTTTCGTTTTTCTTGTGTCGAGCGGGGGGCACGAACGATTGCAGACAAAAAACAGTCAACACACATGTGGTCTTTACAGATCGCGTTGTAGCAAGCAGTGGAAGCTGCTCGGCGGCGGGTCATTTCTGTTGTTCCAGCAGCTGTTGCGACTTCCGAGAGAGCCTTTCGTCTTCCACGTACCTCCAAAGGAGCTGTATGTTTCATCTCGGGCTATTGAAACCGGCAGCTGAAGTGAACAATACAATTCATCCTTCTGTCTGTAGACTTTCAACTCTCACCATGCGTTTTTCGCGATCCTCCTCGCTGGGAGGCCCGAGGTACTCGACCGAGAACTTGGTGCAGTTGCAGAATGGGCAAACCACGGAAGACCGGGGCGGCCTCACCTTCGGTGGTCGGTGGAATTGATATATGCATATCGTCGAGGAAAATCAGGAAGCCAGTTTGCGAGAGAAAGGGATGGAGAGAGAGAGAGAGAGAGATGAGGAGTTTAACGAGGAAGACAGGCCGGCAAAAAGAGACAGACAAGGCAAAGGAGACGAGGGAACACCAAGATAAGAAGACAGGTGGGGGGTATACTCGTAGCCGTGCACGCCGTAGTCGTTAGACCATTGACCTCGCATCCCTACAAGGCCGGCACGGAGTACGCCGGGTTTTCACCGCAGCAGGCTATGACATCACATCGCCAAGGGGGGGGTGGGGAGTTATAGCAGAATACGTCACGTCGACCCAAAAAATTAGCAGCAAGACCGGTAGCGGGAACACAGCAGTAGTCAAGAGTACAGGACAGTCAGACCAACTCGAGTGCGTAGTAAAAACAACCTGGGTAGCGTGCGGTGTGCAAGCAATCGGCACAAGTTGCAGCCACGACCGCCTGGTTTCGTATGAAGATGGCCCGGTCCACACCTCCGACTTCCTGTTCCGGCCAGCTCCAAATGAGGGACGCTGGCCAACTACTGTGGACGAGTACATCGAATTAGCCACACGGGCCGTTGGATGCGGGCGCTGCGGGGGAGATGGTACACGAGGAGGCGTTGTGCACCTGGACAAAAAAGACTCGACACAAAACCATGGTTTGCAGAAACTCCTGCCCCCCCCCCCCGCGTTCCTTCCTGCCGACCCACCTGCAGGTAGCACTCCGTGCACAGCGGCTTCGCGCAGCAGGTGGTTCGGTTCACCCCGTGGTAGTGCATGAAGCAGATGGGGCACTCCTCCGTCTGCTTCTGCTGCTCTTGCGCCCGCTGCCCCCCGCCCCCGCCCCCGCCCCCTCCTCCTCCCGCTGCCGCTGCTCCGCCGCCACCGCTCCGCCCCGTGCCCACCGCTCCAGGCCCGAAGGTCGCCCTCACCGTCGTCTCGTAGCCAATCACGCCGCCCGCGCTCACGCTCGCGCTGCCCAAGCCGCCGCCACCGCCGCCGGATGCTTCCTTTCCCGGGCCGCCGAAGCTGGGAGCATCCGCGCCGGGGTAGCGCGGGGCGACCTGGCCGTCCATGATCCAGCGGCGAACTACCCGCTCGTCCCACGGACATGTTTCGTACAGGCTGGGGGGGGAAATGCAGACAAGAAAAATTGGGAACACGCGATGGTGGGCCAAGTCTACCCTATGCCCTAACCACCCCTTCGGTACAAGATTAGAGTCGAGGCTCTTACACTCTATTAATAGTCGCATACACACATGCGTATTCCTTGTGTTGGGCAAGCAACAGAATGTTTCTCGGGGAGTCGCTGCCGTTGCCCCCAACATAACAAACCCACAACGGAAACATTGGAATGGCGTACACTAGAGGACCGCGGGTTCGATTTCTGCAAGGACCAACAAGTAAGGTCCAAAACAATCGAAAATCTCAACAAGAGAAATCGCACGTATGTCTGTGGGGTGGGGTGGGGGGGAGTCGACGGGGGATTCCTTCTTTGAATGTGGCCCGGGCACGACCAATGTTACCAATCTGAGCAACGAGATAAGGCAAAAAGAAGGTTGTATTTGATGGAATGCTGGCAGCAATATCAACACAAGTGCGCAAATCCGTTGCTACATACATATCTGTTGTGTCTTGTCTTACCCCGTAGGCTTGCAGTACTTCTCGAGTTCCTTGCTCCCGCTTTTCCTGCGAGTGGTCGAAACGTTCCCCATTTTAGATTCCCGCTCGTCTCCAAAAGGTCAAACAGCACCCCCCGCCCTGCCCCCCCCCCCC
>FN649731.1:1523470-1538804 GCA_000310025.1 Ectocarpus siliculosus | reverse complement strand
GGCCCCCCCCCCCCCCCCCCCCGCTTCCCGCTTTCCGCCGGGTTTGGAAATACTCGATCCTGCGAAAACCACTGCTGTAAACAACCAAGATGGAAGACAAGGTGTCGTGGGTAGCCGCAAAGAGTGGAGGAACAAAGCAGCACAACGTGGAATTAGTTCGACATTTATAAGGTGTTTTTTTTTGGGGGGGGGGGGTGTCGTCTTTCGGCATGGCGTCGGTTTACGAATATCTCCACCCGCTCCTCATCCCAGGGGACACGTGACACCTTTCTTAGAGACCGCAGCCTTCTCTTTCCCAGCAACCGAGCACTGAAAGACGGTCTAGGGGGGGGGGGATGCCATCTCTCCGCCTCTTTCGTTAAGTCCATGTCATGCACAGCCTCTTCGCCTTTCAACAAGGGGCCATCGGCAGCAGTAACATCCCGGCAGTGTACAGTGCCCCCGCCTCATCCCACCGTTCTTGCTGTTTTACGTAGTAGCTTGCTCGGAAAACATGAAAACCCTGCCGCTGCTGCAAGTCTAGCGCTTTGGTTTGCGCAGCCTGTTGTGCAAAAAGCTGAGTCTGCTTGCAGCGTCACATGAACGACTAGAGGCTTGGGGGCAAAGTCCTACACGACCCGTTGGTTAGACCGTGCGCACCACCCAGGGCGAATATCCCTCAGTGCGACCTCTCTAACTGCAGTGCCAAATCAGTGCCCGCCTGCTTCAACCGAAGGAAGAAATGGGCGGTAATCTTCACACAGCAGCAGCAGCAGCAGCAGCAGCAGCAGCAGCGACGACAGCACTGGACCCTGGGACAGCCGCGATGGCACGCACGCGCTCAAGCTCCCCCGCCGTGCTCCCCGTGCGAGCCAGCAAGGGTGGACAGATAAGCCAGCCGTTGCGTCCGCTCTCGAAGCAGATACACCGATGTTCAGAGCGCACTTCGAGAAAGACGCCAGTTTCGTAGTCCAGTCTTTTTACTGGAGTAGTACTGACTATTGCCGGATGTAGGCCTGACTTTAGCACACGCGGTGGCGCAGCGGCTCTTTTGTCCGAGAGAGGCCGCCTCATCGCCCCCGTGATGCGTGTGGCGTACACACCCGCCGTCAGGCAAAGCCCGGGCGACGAACGAACGTTGCGTTTGCCGCATGAGTCCGCATCTAGCACTTGCAGTATTAAGGAATAATAAAAAAACACACAGAAAGACTACCCATTCGAGATATACCCACAGTCGAACGCAGTATTAGTACAAGGTGTTGTTACCAAATCCCTCGGGCATAACATGCGGAGAAATCAACATCCTTTCGTCACCTTTCCCACCGTGTGAAACAGCAGTGCGGGCCCCAGATGACTCCACTACCTTTGGTGTGGCTCGACTAATAGAAGTGGAGCAGCAATTAAACGCGGGCCTATCAAAAAATAGCACAACTGCTGCACCGCTGCCTGCTGCATGGAAAATTCTGAAAGTCGCGGGTAACTCCTCAATCCTCAACCTCACCCTCGTTATTTCTTCCTCGCTGACAGACGCGGCGGGTTGGGGGTTGAAGTCGCCCCACCCTCTCTTGACGTATATTGGTTAGTCTGCCGGAAACGGGCTTGGCTGCCGCCGCAGAGCTGCTTCGCGCAATCATACGGGGAGGGGATGAAGCTTTGATCAGCGCACCCGCGGCCCGTGAAGATAAGGGGTGGGAACCATGCTTTCGGTCATGTCGCCGAGAGGCGCTGCTGCTGCTGTGCTGGCACTTTACCTTCAAAGGCGGACCTTCCCTCAAACTCGATAAAACTCGGAGTAGTGTACGGGTGGAACATACGAATCTCACCGTCCGCAAAGGAATCATCTAGCTAACCAAGAAGGCCGTGAGGTTCCTAACGAACGCCTGCCGTTGCTACCGTTCCGTCAGACCGAGGTGTCGGGTGGCTGTGCCAGGCGTCCCGTGCTCGGCTAATTCACCCCCGTCTGTCTGTCTGTCCTCAGTCCTCAACAACCCAAACAACGTCGTCTCTTTTTGCGGACGAAGTGAGGGACACGATGAAGGGCAACATCATGATGCATCGGACAAAGCTCTCTCGTGCTTCAGAGACTCTGCGAATGTGAAGCGACGGCGGCGATGACATCTACACTGACTGGTGATCAGTTCTCTCTGCCCACCTCTTTTTCGCGGCCACGTCCCCTGTGCTGCGTAGTTAGGGCACCTCCTTCCCTCTCTGGCAACTGCCAAGACACACACACACACACATGACATTTTTTTTTCTTACGCGGGGGCTCCGCACATTCATTGTTCATCTACTTTTGGGGTAGATGTTGCATGGTACGCAGCTAGCAGCAGCCCACATGATCCATCAGATCATGTCATGCAGCAGAGAGAGCTGTTCATGATTGATTACCGAGTCAATGCGTAGGCCTCGCGGGCCGCAACCGGGAGAGGTTGGCTCTGTTGGTCTATCCGCGCTCCTTGTCCGGCATGTCACCTACTGCGAGAACTCTGACTGTTTGGGGCTACAAATACAGCAGTATCTATCTTGCTTGTCGATGCGTCGACAAAAGCACTGACTCCTCATCAGGCCAACTGCGGCATGTAACTTTTCGTCCTGTTCGTTATAAGTGATTGGTACATGTAGTCTCTGTGTTTTGTCACCCAGGCTTTGGGCAGAGATCGATCACATACATATCGGTGTAAAAGGTTGGGTTGCATCTTGTTGTTATCCTCAAGCCGTCCAACCTCTGCTCAGTATATACTTCAAACATCCCCGTACGGCGTTCGTTCTTCCATACGCCCCCCCTAAATAAATATGCAAGAAAAATACTTCATTCCGGGCCTACTACCCCACACCTTCAGGAGAAATGCTGTTCGTTGGGTTAGGTAGGTACAAATATCTTGGTTACAGGACTATTTTTTTTTCACAGAATATGGTATGTTGTACGTTCTGGAGTATTTCGAAGCAGAGCAGCAGCAGCAGTACTATTCATGGATTCATCAGAGGACAGGTAGCTACTAGGTTATATCGTAGGTGTTTAGCGCAGGGTGTTTTCTTCCGTAGCACGCGCAATCGGTATGTTTAGTTTTTTCATTTCTCTTTTTTTTCGGGTTTTGGGGACGAAAAATAAAATGACAAAAGAAAAACCAACATAAAAACGCGGCGTCATGTTTTGAGGATGTATATTAATATATATGTACCCCCCCCGCCGGGTGTGAGGATGCTCTCGTCCCATTCTTACCGCACCCACTTCACGTGAACTTGAACGAAGGACACCCGAGTGGTAATGAAGCTGCAAAGAGATACCGTACGCTGGTGATGATACCACCACCTTTACGCGGTCGTGCAAAGCATGATCTACAAAACTGCAGAAATGCGTGAGGTAGAACGGTCTTCTTGGCGATTGACTGCTCCGAAGGGGTAGATGACCCTGTGTCGTTCGGTGTATAGCCATCAGTGCATCCAAACGCATAGAGGGGGGTGAGGGGGCGCGGCGGTACGCTCTCACTTTCAACAACCTCATTCAACTGCTGACTGCACGACCAAACAGGCAAGAAAAACTGCCGTACGTATCTACAGTAGGAAAACGAAATAAGCTGGTGGCAACGTGAACATTGGATTGACAAAAGCGCATGTTTCTGTTCGCAAAATCAACGTAGAAAACGGACACAAGTAGAGCGGTGATTCCACCAACACCGCATGCGGTTTGCGACAATGTCGTGCAGAACAAAAAAAAAACCGGCAACATCTCACGCCACGCAGACACAGAGGACCTTTGTTGCTTTCAATACTTTTTTGTTACAACACCCAAACGCGACCCAAGAAGAGTAGCATCCCCATCCCTCAACGACACGCGCACGGGGCGATTTCTCCCATTTTTTGCAACACAAGTAGAAAACACCGACCACGCGGAGCGCTTGCCCTACGTACGCAACACACCCGAAGCCTCCTACATACACATTTTCACAGCAAAACACAACAACCCCAGCCAGGGCTTTCACCTCCCAGTCAAACGCATAACAAGGGCATACAACGTTCTTAACGCAGACGAACTGCAACATGTGCATCTTTCAATTGGGAACACCGAAGCGCTACCATGTGTATGTAGCCAGGAACACCGAAGCGCCCGACGAACGGCTTGTCGCACAGATAGATATGGTGCAGATTATGCACGTGTTTCAGCCATCGCCCTCGGTCAACGCCAAACAGCTCACGCACGTGCTTCAGCTGTCCCGCCGTTCCCAACACTAGACAAGCCTGAACCACCTATATTAAAACTATAATTTCTTCATGTTTCATTTCAACGCGGATCGAGCGAGAGCCGCTTCCACAGCGGAAACCCCCTTTTTCCTCAATCGAAGCACCCTGGCACCAAAATTGCGCACCACAAACAACAAGCGAAACTTAACCACCTCAGCACTGCTGTACACACGAGCGAACAAGAAGAACAACATACAACCCACTCCCCTTTTATCACCAATCCCCACGGACCGTGTTCAACATTCCAACAGCTGGTGATCCCCTCGCCCTTCCCAAACCAAGCCCCCCCCCCCGCCCCCGAACCCCTGCTGCTATACCGCTGAAATCGACGAAAAACGGTGCAGCGCTACCCGCGGCTCGTTCCGTTCGACGCCCAGGGCACACGCCTCTGCCTCTGAGAAACCCCCGCCCCTGCCGCTGCCGCTGCATCGTCCTCCGGCGGATTCTGAGGGGCCCTGAACCCGTTGCTCGCCATCTCGGAACGAAACCTCTCCACGTGCCTGAACCTCCGGCTTTGGCTGTTCGCCGGCGCCGACGCGGAGGCGTTGGCTCTCGTCCTGGCGCCGCCTCCAGCACTTCCAACAGATTCCTCCTTGCCGCCGCCCCGGCCGGTACCATCACCGACCCCTCGAGTGGCCCCGTACCCCTCCCCCTCGCTGCCGTCAAAATTATTATTGCTCCTGCGATACTTCTCCGCGTGCTCCTCCCTCGCCCTGTCCGCCCGCTTTTTCCTCCACTCCGCAAGCCGCTTCGCGCGGGAATCGGCGATCGCCGCAGCAGAAGAAGAAGAAGAAGAAGCCGTGGCGTCCGCACCAGCCCTCGTGCTGGTGCCCCTAGGCCCTCCGCGTGCGACAGCAGCCGTCGCGGCGCCCCCCCTCCTGTCTGCGGTTGTTCTGGCGGAGCGAGAGGCTGAGCTGCTGCTGCTGCCAGGAGCCGCAGTAGCGCTCGAAGAAGACAACGACGAGGAGGAGGCGTTCTTCCTCTCCCGCACCGTCCCCCGCCCGGTCGCCCCCGCCGCCGCCCCGGCCCCGGCTCCGCCGTTTCTGCGACGGACACCCTCGCGACCGACCCTGCTTGACACATCGCTCGACCCACCTCCGCCCGCCTCGTCACCGCCACCGCCGCCGCCATCAGCAGCGGGGTCAGAGAACTCGGACGGCCGTCGACGCGTCGTGTGCCTCGATCGAGCGGGGATGACGCCATCCACCGCCACTTTCTCTCTCCCTCGCCGTTTGCCATTGCCGTTGACGACGGCCGGTAGGGTCGTGGAGGCGGACGAAGACGCCTTCTTGGGGACCACCGGTTCTTTGCTTGCCGCCCGCGTCGCGGGCTTGGTGACGCCTCCGCCGCCGCCGCTGGGCACGGGAGGGGCCGGGGAAGCGGTGCTGAAGTCGAACAGGTGGTCCCGCAAGCGCACCTCCGAGTTTCCCGTCACCGCAGACCGGATGATCTCCCCGAACGATCTCCTTCGCGACGGGCGCCCGCCGCCGCCACGCCTCTCGCTGCCGCCGCTTTCGGGGCTGGTGGCGATGTCATCTCCGAACGGCACCGGCGTTGCGATGGCAGCGGCACCATCGGCGCGTGATGCCGCTCCGGTGCCACCGTCCGCGTCCAGAAGCTCCGCCACGAGGGCCGAAGCGCCGCCGCCGCCGTGCTTGCTATCCGAGCCGGCGTTCGCGACGCCGTTCCTCGCGGCGACCGGTGTCGTCTTGGACGGACTACCGCGCGCCGGGAGGGGGGGCGTCTGCTGCTGAGTCGACGGCGCCCCCGCCGAAGCCGCTCTCTTCGGCGTCGACTCGGCGGCACGTTTCTTGGTCGGAGTGTTGAGGTGCTGCAGCTGAGAGGTAATGCCTCCTCCTGTCGCCGCTTGCTTCTTCCGCAGCCCCTCTCCCCGCCCGGCCTTCTTCTTCTTCCTCTTCGCCGCGCCGCTGCCGCTTCCGGAAGAGGGCGCGGGCATCGTGGGGAACAGCACCAGCAGCACGCGCCACGGGAGGGAGACGGCAAACTCGACGACGTTGGGCACGACGAGGTTGTTCAGGATGTGGTGGGCGTTGTCCATGCCCCAGACGACCACCCGCTCGAAAACCACGGTAGGTATGTTTCCCCCGGGGAGGTAGAGCAGCCCCAGGCCGAGGCACTTGCCGAGCCAGTAAAACGGTATCCATGACACCAAGAACTTAGGGTGTCGTGGTTCATTTTCCGGGGGGGGGGGGGGGGAGGTCTAAAGGTTAGCGACGGAGAAGTGGGAGGTTCTGCCCTTTGCTTTGAACCCCCCCTGTAGGCTGGGGGTACAATTCTCTAGCCATTCGCAATGAAAGCATGGCAGTGGAGCCGCGGAAAAATCTGGTAACAGCCTGGCAAGAGATTTGGAGTACTTCCGAAAGTAAACAGCAGTATAGTAGAACATCCCTGGGCAATAAACTGCATACGTGCCATGCCGTTCGTTTGCACGCAGATGTGCTACGGCTGTGAAACCCACAGTTAGTGCTGCCGCGAGGTGCACACTCACGATGCCATGCCATGGACATCGCGTCACCTTCAAACACGGTTGCGCATCAAATCGGCGGGCTCTCCGTGACTTGTACTGAATCGTACAATACTTCTATAATTGTAAATAGTGTAAAGCGAAGGACAAAATCAATATCCCTTTCTAGAAAGTACGCAAGCACAGAAAGACTACCCGATCAAAATCCCTCTGTAGGTACAAGCACCCGACAACCGTAGGTTGCTGGCGTGGTCGCCTTGTGCACCCTGAACGGCTAAACAGCAGCTGCCTGTAGACTACTCCACATATTTCTGCTTGGAAACGTGTCCTGTCGTTATCGAAAATGTTACCCTCGAGGAGGGATCTCGTCCACCTTCCTCTCTGACGCGTGATCGCGCTCTAAACAGCAAGGGGTACGCAGAAGTCAGAGGAGTGACGCTG
Organism: Ectocarpus siliculosus; assembly: GCA_000310025.1. Classification (NCBI taxonomy): domain Eukaryota; class Phaeophyceae; order Ectocarpales; family Ectocarpaceae; genus Ectocarpus; species Ectocarpus siliculosus. Next base: position 1,531,660 of record FN649731.1, on the reverse strand, counting down.
GGTTGAAGTCACTGACAGCGAGGCAGGACGGGGCGATGACTGGGCCCACCAAACATGATACACAAAAGACAGAACACCGCTGGCTGCGCGGTGTGATGGGAAACTGCGAACCGAGCAAAAAGACAGATTGATCTCCCTCTTTGCTCCTTACCTCAAAGTACTCCTCAAACACTCGCAAAAGACCCAGCAGGCACCAGGTTTTGAGAAGGTTGTAGTCCGTTCCGCCGTGCTTGAGCACCTTGAAGGTCTGTGCGCAGCGCAGGGCAAAGGCAGGCCAGAGCGGGGAAACAGCGGGGGCACGAGATGACGTGAACAGATCCCAACGGTTTTGAATGATGGAAAAGAGGGGGGGGGGCAGACCTACCGAAACAATCGCTCGTGCTGGTGCTGTTCGATTATCACCTTCCAAGCTCCCAGGGAAAAGGACGCCACCATACATAGCTCCGACGCCAGCCAGTTCGGCATCGCGCTCAGGCCATTAAGTGACGGTGTGGCAGGTGATGGTTTAGTTTGTCCGTCGTGCAAGCCGTGGGAGGTGCAGAGGAGAGCGAAGAGGATGGGGGTTCGCAGATTGGTTATAATAGGGTGGCCCTCCGGAGATCATGTGATGGGATAGACATGCATGTCTCTCCTCCCACCAACCACCCATGACCTTGTACGGCCGCGCCACCCGCTTCATCGCGATCAAGACGCTGCTGGTCGGCCGATGCTGTGTTCGTGGCTACGCCTACGTCCCGCCGAGTTGTATGCTCTCCAGAGTTTCCCAGCAGAGACACCGACTACTTCAATCCGCAGGTCTCTCGATACTACAGCTGAACCGCTGCGGCAGCGGCAGCAGCAGACGCGGCGGCACATCGTTGACGGGAGTTAGGAAGCCGAGAGCGCCGATGATCGGGCCGGAGCTTCCACCGGCGCCGCCACCGCCCACGCTCTATGACGCCGACGGCAACGAGCTGAGCAAGCCGACGAAGAGAAAGGTTGCCATAGTGGTGGGATATGTCGGGACCGCGTTCCACGGTTGGCAGCAATCCACCGATGCGCAGAACGTGCGAACCGTCGAGGGCGAGCTCGAAACCGCACTGTGGAAGGCGGGTGCCATCGCCGACAGCAACTACGGCGACCTGAACAAGATTGGTTGGGGGAGGTGAGCTTAATCTCGCTTGCTCTCTTGAAGGAGCAGGCTCAAAAGTTGAATTGCACCGCGCGTTATTGCACCGCGTTCGAGCGGACTACATGTACACGACGGAGTGGGTCGTTGCCCTTGCTGCTTGGGCGCACTCCGATCATGGTGTCGATTGCGTTTTTTTCATTGTGGTGGGTCGGGTTGTGTTGCTTGCGGAACATCTGCCGACGACACATGCTATCATTGAGGGCGGGATCGAGAATTCGCATACCGCCTCGAACCGCTGGCCCGACACGTGTGAGTCGATGCCCGATGACCATCTTCGCACGCTCACGCCACGAGCAAGCTTTGCGAGCTGGCAACGAAACGAGCGCCTGCCCTCGTTGTCGGTGTCAAGAAGAACAAGTTTGTGAGTCGCACACGTCGCGATGTCTGACTGTGTTTGCGTTGGGTGGGGGAAAAGGTTCATCCTATGCATACATAAGGGCTACGTAAATACGAACAAGTTTGTGAGTCCACACGTCGCGATGTCCGATTGTGTTTGCGTTGGGTGGGAAAAAAGGTTCATCCTAAGCATACATAAGGGCTACGTAAATACGGACCATTTGAAGTACACCTCCAATGTCACGCCGCCATTCCTCGCAGAGCGAGTGGTCGCACACAAGCCTCTCATCGTCGTCACGGCATATCCCTCAACAGCAGCGCAAAAACTTAGACCAGACTTCTTTGGCCTCTCTTCACCACCACGACCGCCCGCCTGCCACCATGTACAATGTCAACCACAACAGGACAAGCCGTACGGACAAGGGAGTGCACGCGTCCAAGACCGTGGCTGCGGCAAAGCTTCTCCTACCCCAGGAGACCTTCACCGCGACGGGCATGTCGCAGTACGGCAAGGACAAGCTCAACGAGAAGCTCCCCGACGACATCCGGTGCTTCAGCGTCTCCAAGGTGCCCAAGTCGTTCAGGGGGAGGGAGGAGTGCACGCTGAGGTATGATCTAGGAGGATCAGGCGGGCATCCCGTGAGGGATCGATACAGCAGTAACAACGCGCACCACGCGCGTGCTTGTTGCCTCCTCGCGTTCATGGATGTATTGCTTTGCGTGTGGTGCCTTTTTTGTTGCTGTCCTCCATACGTACGTTTCTCGACTTTGCTGCCCGACAGATGTTGTTGTTGCCGCAACAGCGGTTCTGACTTCCTGTCAACTTTTTTTGGTGTTGGGTGCTTTGTGTTTCACCTACCCGCCTTTCTCGCACGCCCTGCTACTTTGAAGGGAGTACACGTACTACCTGCCGAGGGAGCTCCTGCCTGACGACGAAGCCCTGGGCAAGTTCCGCGAGCTCCTCAAGCTCTTCGTGGGCACGCACAGCTTCCACAACTACGCCAGCACCAAGGGGCGGCAGCTGAAGGAGGTCCGCAAGAGGGTGAAGGCCTCGATCGACCTCAAGAAGTCCGGCGGGAAGCCGGCGCCAGGACCGGAAAAAGCAGCGGGTGGGGCTGTTTCTGTGTCAGCCCCTGGCTCGGAAGAAGACGCCGCTGCCGCCGCCGCCGGTGGCGGCGGTGACGCCGGGGAAAGCGGCAGCAAGAAACGGCGGTGGGTGTCCAAGGACGAGTGGCGCACGTACCGCTACAAGAAGAAGTCGGCCGCCGATCAGAAGGCGGACGACGCCTGGTTCGGGAAGCAGTCGGCGGCCGGTGCCGCGCCCGAGGAGAGCGTGGGGGCGGCGGCGGCGGCGGAGCCGCCGGTAGTAGCGGTAGCAGGGGCTGAGCAGCAAGCAAGCGGCGACGAGGGGCCGGAGAGCGCTTCGCCGCGGAGTATAGAAGGGGGCACGTCCGGGGATGCCGTTGGCAGTGCCGATGCTGGCTCGGCGGCGGCGGTGGCTGCCGCGGTGACGCCGAAGGATGTTGCGGGCGCGGGCGGGGCGGCTGGCGCCGAGGGGGCGGTGGTGAAGTCCGACGGAGGAGGGGGAGAGGCGGGGGGGGACGCTGCTAGCGCCGTGTCGGCGCCGGGGGCTCAGGAGGCGGCAGGGGTGGGGGGTGAGGATGAGGGGCCGGAGAAGCAGATTTTGCTCCGAGAGCTGAGAACAAGGTGATCCCCGTTTGCTTTTGTCGGCGCTGCATTGCTGTTGTTGTTGTTGTTGTTCCAAAGGGGAGTCCAACCTTTTTATATCTAGCGGCACTCAGCAGTGTTCCCGGGGTTTCAGACAGTTCGAGAGCGCTCTCTCGTCGTAATTGTGGTAGATGTGCTTCGTTCATGTGTCCTCTGGCAGTGTATGGCGCATCGCGTTCCTGCGTGTTGCTGCTCAAGGCACCGGGTGCCCAACGGTGGGTACAGTACCGCTGTGCCACCGTGTAGGGGCAGATGGCACGCGACATAGCATGCGACGAGTCTTTTTTGTCGTGTGTTCAGCACTCCCCGGTGACGTGTGCCTTGTGTACCGTCTCGGCGGTGTTTTGTCAGGAAAGTCACCGCGGCGGAGGGCCAAAAGTGAGACAGACTTGTGTCGGAAGAAATAAGGGAAACAAAGTTTTCAAGGGTGATTTCCTGTCCAACAAACAACCTCAGTTCTTTTAGTTCATCCCTACCGTGCACGAAGAGCTTGGGCATGCTGTCCCTCAGGTGTATGTCCTCTTTGAAGACGCTGGTTTTCTATACTGGTTTCCAGTTGTTGTCAGGTTTATGATGCGCAGGTTTAGGCCCTGCCGGATGGTGAGGGGCGAGCGTGGATCAGTCCGAAACGAGCCCATGTTTCTCGCTCACTTCGCTCTCGCCTAGTAGTGCTTGCTCTCTTGTGCGCACTGTCTAGTCGTGCGTGTATTTTCCGGCATCCACCATGCTAAATCAGCTGAAACGCCGTACATCCGTGTTGTCTGTTAAGGGTATACGTCTTGTTGTATTGGTTTTGCTACAAGCATCGGCCGCGCTAGCGTGCTGCCGAATGAAAAGTGTACGCTATGTGTGCGGTTCCCTCATTCTATTATCTATCTGTCTCTGTCTCTCTCTGTCTTTTCGTGTGGCGCGCAGCATTTACCGCTGCGAGGCGCTGGACGGCATCGTGAGCTACACGCGGCCTGGGCAGGACACCCCGGACGAGTTCGTGCGGATAGACATCCGTGGCAAGGCCTTTGTATACGTGAGCAGGTCGAGGTCCCTCTCTAGCAGCTTCGCACTTCGCTTTTGTGCTTCTATCTGCGCTCTTGCTTTGATCACGCTTCTCTGTGTTCCGTTCTACTTGTGTGTCGTGTACGTGTGGCCGTGTAGGCTTCCGAGGCAGATTTGCAGGTCCGGTACTAGTGCGGTTGTGTTCTTGGTGACTTGTGGTCCGTGTATTCGCCGCGTGCTTGTGTGCGCGTGTCTTTTCGTTGACGTCGCGAGCGCTAGCTTGCCGGTAGCTAGGGTGACCTTATACGTTGGAAGTATTCGCGACTTTTGTGCACGCGTGTAAGTGGTCGTTTCACGTAGCAGCAGCGGAGCTCTCGCTTGCGACCACACCCCCTTTCGCATACCTCAGATTCTCCAATCACAATGTGGATGGTTTGCCAGCGCATCCCCAACTTCCGTCAACCACCCCTACCCACCGCTACACCTCCACCGTATGGCCACTCTCCGATGCCCCTCGCTCACGCTGGCTGCGCAGGCATTCTCGCGCGCGCGCGTGTGTGTTTTTTAATTGTTAGCATCGACCGCGCTAACCGGCTGACCAATGAAAAAACGTCAGTTTCAGTGCGAGTGAAAACCAAGAACGCTTCTAAATGCCATTAACTGGGACCGCGCGCGCGCGTGTGTGTTTATGCTGCCCGTCTCTGTGTCGTAGAATCAAATCCGGCTGATGATCGGCGGGGCGCTCGGGGAGGCGAGGGGCGACCTGTGGTCGGGGTTCGTGGAAGCGGCCTTGAAGACCCCGTACAAGCTCAGGGTGCCCCTTGCGCCAGCCGAGGGTCTTGTGCTCGAGTCCCAGGTGGGTTGCTGTTGTTAGGGGAGAGGGTGTTATTTTTCTTCTTATCTGTGGTGCCCCCCGTGTACTATGAACTCTAAATTACTCTTTGACGCGGTTGGCGCGGCTTGGTTCATAACATGATCAGGGAGTTTGCCGAAATCTACAGTTCAGTTTAACCCCACGCCGACCCCCTCCCCACCCCGCCTCCACGTCCCGCTTGATCTCTCTCGAAGTATTTTTACGCTTTGCTTCCATCACAATCAACGAGCTTGCCGAGTTCGATTCTTTCTTCATAACAACGCCAACCCCCCCCCCCTTCCCGCCAGGCCTTCACGCGACATACGAACGCCCTCGTGCTGGACCCGCGAGACCTGGGCAGCATCGGCGGCACGCTTGCCGTGTGGGGCGAGAGCAAGGAGGGCAACGCGATGAAGACCACGGGGCGGCTTCAGACCCTGCTCACCCGGGAGCAGCTGAGGGAGGCGGCGCGGTGGAGCGACAAGCACATCCTTCCGGCCGTGGCGGACGCGTGGGAGACAAGGGGCACGGGTAAGGATGACGGGTTTGGGTGGGCGGGTGGGTAGTAGCCTTGGCGAGGATGATAAGCTCGGTTTTAGTAGGGGGGTGGGGGGTGGGGGGTTAGGGTTTGGACTCACGAAACCCCCTCCTCTATTTCATAGTTTATTGGTAGTGTCCTCGCGGGTCCGGGGCGGGAGGGAAGGGGGAGACTAGGGGTAGTTTTTTTTTTTTTGGGGGGGGGGGGTGGCGTTGGTGGCGGTCTGCCTCGCTGTTTGTTAACAACCTTCGCACCAACAATGCCTCATCGGAGGCTCCTTTACTCCTATATTCACACGGTTCCATCACGGGCCGGGGGGGGCAAAAATATAACTGCTTGTCTATCGCAGCGAAACTGTTCCTCGAGGCCGTGGAGAAGTTCTTCGTGGGGCAGCAGCAGGAGGAGCCGCTGCTGAAGGCCATCGCGGAGAACCTTTCGGAGATCTCGGAGAGCGAGCGGCGGGCGGAGGAGAAGTACAACAAGTTCCGGGTGCTGGCCAAGGAGAGGGGTTCCACCAAGTGAGGGACGATGGGCGATAGATGATGTGATCGCGTCGCTTGTGTGTGCGAAGAGCGAAAGAGACTGCGAGTACTACGTGTTCGTCTACGAGTAAAATACACCGGTTGATTTGCTGTTTGAAGGGGGCAGGCAGGCGGCAATTGCAGTTTTCTCTCGTTTTGGTGGTACTTTTCTCTCCCCTGTCTCCGGTTATTTTTTTCCTTGTTTGTGGTTGTTTATTTGTTCCGCTCTACCTCACCGCCTACGTAACCCTGACCCATCCTGTGGGTTGGCGAAAATGAAACAGGTACAAAGATTTGCTTCCCAAGAGCATCGCCACGGGGATCATCTGCAAGTTCCGGCTGCTCCCGGGAAACAAGGTCTCCGCCATACAGCGAGGGGTGGTCGAGCGCATGAACAAGGTGCGGCGCAATACGGTAGACCTTTTTTTTTTTTGTGACACAAATTCATCTCCTCTCCACAGATAAAGAGTAATTTGCAACCTATCGTCACCGATGCTCAAGGAACAGATCATGTCGAAACAGTCTGTTTTCCCCCGTTTAACCACTTTTTTTTAAAGTATTTTTCACATTTGTACAAGTTGACATACTGGGGCACACGTCATGGGGAACTACTAAACTTGTTCTTGTAGAAATGTGAAACAGAAGGCGAGACTTTTTGTTCCTATTTTAGTTCTCGATGCACGGGTCCCATGACACAGATAATAGGGGGTTTCTGGCTCTCACTGATAAATGTGTGTCCCCACCACCGGAGGGTTGGTTTGTGCACAAAGGACAGGCAAACGGACGGCGGTGTGATGCGACAATTTTGGTTGGGTTCATACCTTGCGGGTCCAATAGAAAGGAAGCAATGTAGTATGTTTCTCCGGGGTGTGTGTCCGTGTACAAGACGCGTGTTCTTGGGGGTAAAGGCTCACCACAACGACGGTCTACCATGGGTGTGTAAAGGAGTTACTTATTCCGTTTTTTGTTTGGCAAGCCAGTCAGTGTCTTATGTAAGTTCTCCTTTCGTAAGGCTGAAATTGTTGTGAACTCCCAGGTTGTTAATGTTAAGGTGACGCGCTCTGTATGCCTGTGTGTCAACCCCGCTCGGCCTGCCTGAGCCGACAGCTTTCGCCACGGTGGGCTTTCTTCTTTTCGTTTGGGCACACCCAGAAAAAAAAAAAAAACGATGTCTAAACAAAAGGAGGTGTTCTTACACGCCTTGTTTAAGCGTTGAGGCCAAAACCCTGTCTGTGGTTTTTTTGACGCGCCTGGCAACCCGCTCTGTCACCGCCGCCGCTGCCCGCGCGCCCGCGCGTCGCATGTACGTTTGTGCCATGCTTGTGTGTTGTGTTTTTTTATTTTAAGGGAGAGCTACCGCCGCTGGCGGAGGTCGAAGAGATCCTGGCGTTCTTAGAGAAGATAGGAGTCGACCAGGTGGCCCTCGACGGGGGGTTCGTTGCTCCTGACTTCGAAGGCGGCGGCGGCGGCGGCGGCGGCGGCGGTGCTGCGGCAAAGAGCGCTGCCCCCCTCGCCGCGGCAGAGACGGCTACTACAACGTGATGATGCGCCCCCGCGCGACGAGTGGCAGACAAGACGCCTTTGTCGCAGCACGCAGACGCGAGGAAGGCCCTTTTGCGTGCGCCGGCGCCGCTCCTGTCAACGTCGTGGTACGAATACAGGGCACTACAGGCTGTGCGCCGCCCCTGTCTGGAGTAAGAAGTGCCGTTGGTTGCGGCTTTGGCGAGGGCGTGCAAAACAAGTTGTTGTTGCAGCGGTACGTGCGCCTCTCGAGGGCGGGCGGGGACGGCGCTTTTCGCTCTTTGAAGGATGTTCCCTGTGTGTCTCACTTTTTGGTCGTGTACCTCCTCCTGCTGGTGTGGCGTCCGTGTGTGACCGACATTTTCCGGCGGACATTCGCGGCGTTGAAGAGTGTGGTGCGGTGCAATCGCGTTGTTGCTGTTGCTATGTAGGCGTTCATGGAAGAAGGCCGCCAGTCAGCAGTTGTCGAAGGCCGATGATAGAGGGAGGCAAGAGTGAGAGAGCGGGGGGGGGGGGGGGAGGGGGGGGT
>FN649731.1:1494781-1523370 GCA_000310025.1 Ectocarpus siliculosus | reverse complement strand
AAAGAGGGGGGGGGGGGGGGAGGGGGGGGTTGTACAGTGGTGTTGAGACGCCGTGCCATGTAGTGCACCTTACCTCTCTTCTCGTTCCGTGAGACCTTCTTTTGCACCGTAGCGTACCGTGACAAGAAACCGTTTTGGGGTTGCTCGGAATGGAATGACGTGCTCGAGGGGCATAACACGAGCAGTCGCTGAAGAGCTTGCGCGAGCCCCGGGTGGCTGCAGTGGCGGCTGGTGAGTAGTATTATAGTGTCTGCAGCGGCTTGGCGTGTGAGGAATCCGGGCAGATGCATGCACTTCGGCGTTTTTTTTCCGTTTGGAGAAGGAACCAGCCGTGATGCAAATCTCAATAGAGAGCTTGCCACTACTACTGCTGTTGTGGCTACTTGCCGAACAGCAAACAACCAATGAATGGGTGGAGCCCCATCCCTCCGACAGAGGCTGGTGAAGGTTTTTCCTTTGACTTGCATGCGTGATGGGGCATCCATACATCAACAGCGACACAAGCGGGGCGCTTGGTCTGCTGTTCTGGCGTTGCGCGCGACTGCGGAGAGAAAAACTCAACATAAAGCAAGAGGACGCACGCCTCTACGCGTGCGTGCGTGAAAATATTAGTTCAACAAAAATTGATTGATGTGTCAACACTTGCACAAGATTCCCGCGCACGCCACGAACGGAATTTTCAACCTGCCTGCCTGCCTCCGTGTCCACGAAAACACGCCACCGATGATCCACAACGCGGCCATCAAACCGTCGAGTCCCCGAGAAAAAAAAAAGTCGAAACAGAAGGAAAATTCTACCGAAAAAACCCGTGGCTACCAAAATAGCCGTCCATTCCTCCGCTCATCAGCCCCAGGGCGTGTGCAGCTCACACTGCCATCCGTCGCAACTACACCCCACAACCTTTCTAGAGGAAAAGAGAGAGCTGAGCAGCCTTCATCCCCCGCCAACACGGAGACAACAGAAAAACTCTCTCCGAACAACGCACGAGGCACAGATAGATGGTAACGCAAGAGCAGTTCGCCCCACGATTGACTATCAAAGTGGTGGTGGGGTGGGGGGAACGATTCGAACAAGAACAACAATACTACATACCGGTACACGCCGTACAACTGCCTGAACAGGTCCAGCCGAAGAATGCCGAAGGCTCTTCTCGCTGTTTCAGAACAATTTTCCTCCCGCCGACACAGCGGTGGCCGTAGACAAGCAACAATGACAATGACATGTACGGCTTGGCTGCCTTCCAACAAAATTTAAATAGTATACACGATTGGAGATATAGAAAAACACAAATAGGACGCCTTTTACCAAAATCGTACATATTCAAAAAACAGACGATTTGGGGGGCAGAAAACAGCAAGGTGGCAACACGCGCGTCTCTGTCTTTTCAGCCCTCCCTCCACATACGACTGCTGTATGAATCAAATAGAGCTAGCTAAATTCTCTCGCCAGCCGGAGTCTTGACGTCCATGACCACTCCTGTGCAATAGATCGCTGGAGAACAACGAGCAAACATGATCCTCCCATCGAGTATTCAACGAATAGCCATGATCCTGCTTCGACCATCACATGAATAGCCATGGTCCCCTCGAGTCGTCATCCCCTCGAGTTACGGCAGCAGCGCCTCGTCGCCCAACCGGCGCCAGGCCATGCGCCTCTTGGCCCAAGTGCGGTACAGCAGCCACGCGGCCCCGGCGGCGAACAAGGCCAGGACAACCAACAGGACCGTGCTGACGCTCCCCCCGTCGTCCTCCACGAGCGAGCTCTCGGTGTTGGAAAGAGCAGCGGTATCGCCAGCGTCGGCGCCGGTGCCACCACCCCCCTTGCCCCCTCCGCCATCGCCTCCGCCGCCGTTGTCGCCACCGCCGTTGTCGTCCCCGCCGCCGCCGCCGCCACCGCCACCGCCACCGCCTCCTCCTCCTCCATCAAACGAGTACGAGAAGGAATAGGAGTCCGAGTCGTCCTCGTCGCCCCGGTGGAAGCTGCTGGTGGAGGACGTGGAGTTGAAGGATATCATCCGGTCGTGCGAACCGTAGCTGCTGCTGGTGAAGCTGGGGGGCTCCGTGGCGTTGAAGGATGGCATCGTAGAGGGGGTGTCCTCGGTCTCTTCGAGCGCGCGGTGTTGGCCAGGAGAGGTCCCTCCGACGCCCGCGGCAGCGCTTTTTGTGTGATGCGCGGTTCGTGCAATGGCGAATGCACATAGATCGAGGCGGGGGGGGGGGGGGCGAGGAGGAGATTTAGAGGAAAGCTAGGGGGGAGATACCGGGGGAGGGGGATACTTAGTAGACGAGTGCCGCAGTTGTTAGGCCAATGGTTTCGCATCCCTACAATGCCGGGACGGAGCGATGTGTATGCCGGGTTTACATGGGGGGAGGGTCAAGTGAAGGGAAGGGCAAGCACAGTAATTCGGTGCTCGCGAGAACACCCCAAATTTAGTGAAAACAATGCCACTTCGGACACTGCAGTCCAGGGTGTCCGCGAAAAAGAGGCCCAACGGAGATTCAGGCGCAGAGTCACAAGAGGACGGCTCATCATCGTATCATCATGTGGAATCTGCCCACATGGAAGTTTAGGACCACGCAGATGACAACCGTGGTGCTATGCATGGATAAATAGTCTACGTACATAAATAAGCTTGGCGTGTCTGCGTGTGTACAGAGAAAAGCATCGGCTATTGTAGTACACCGACCAAGGCCTCGACGTTCATTTGGCATCAAGGCCAACGCCCCAAGGTACGCAATATGATCTACACTGACTGGCTTTCCCGTGCAGATGGGCACGCACAGGTGTCGGCACGGGCAATAACAGTCTCTTACACGCAACACATACAGTCCTGAGCTTCAGGCCGACTTCCCGCCTGCAATCCCGTCAAGTCTTCCGACATGCCCATGCATGCCACCTTCCGTGAGGGGATTACCACGCAGTGTGCAATCTGGAAAACCCGTGAAAAACTCACTATTAGACACTTTACTCTTGTGGGACCACTATTTAGTAGTGCTTGACTGCTGTGCCTTGTCTAATACGCCGTCTCTGTCTTCACACAAAAAATCTCGCTCATTTGTGGCTGCAAAGCGCGTAGCCTAAGTCGTGAGGTTTGCGTTGGTTCTGTTTATTCCGTCGCCAGGGTTGTACTTCTGTTGGTGTGATTACAGAAAAACGGCAATCCCTTATCTATACAGCAGTATCCAACTGGTGAAAGAGCCGGACAAATTCGACATGTAATCCCGAGTGTTATATACGACCTACACCTCCCTGCTGTGTTTCTCATGTGATACTCGAGCAACGTATCCCCCTGCGGGCAACAGGCTCAACCAGACAGGTTTGGTGGCCATCTTGTGTATGGGCCTCTACGCGTTGCGCAATATAGCAGTGTTTTCCATCAACTTTTATCAAAACTTTGGAGATCAAGAGATGGACAAGAAACGGAGGTTGGGTGCGGTGCGGAGTATCACGGATTCTGAAAGGATGATGCGCATACACTACTGCTGCATGTACCACCTATGTAGTCGTAGGGCGCTGGTTGGCTGTTCCTTGTGTTTTCCTTCAGTCTCAGGGGAGAGAGTAAGGCTCTTTTCTCGTGCAAGTATGCATACGTACAGCAAGCACGCAAACCTTTCGTCGGCACACGCGCCGATGATAGTGCGTGCGTTGTCATGAAAACACCGCCGTTTCTCCGGAGGAACAGAAAAATCCACTTCAAAAATGTTTGCAATAGAACGTCACGACTCAAAACGGGCTACACGCAACGTATGTTTCTACGAGCTATACCTGGCTTTGCAGAGTCGTCGGATGAGTAAGCAAGACACCAGATACAATAGCGCACGGTGAGGGACACGCCTGCGCGTATCGAGCAGCACCGAAAACACCCACCAAGTGTTTTGTGAGTTGCACAAATCCAACAAACAAACCCGTTTCGCGGTGGCACGGTTTACGCAAAGCCACACGACGAGCGCGCGAAAGAGAGAGCACTCACCATGACACGAGGGACGCTGCCATCATTCGCGACGCCAGGCCGGCCGCATCGGCGACCGACGGCGCGAGCAATGCGCCGCAACCAAGCAACGAAATCTTCATCTCGACGACGGGTGTGGGGATTGTGCCACACGGATGCGTGAGAGAGAGAGAGAGAGAGAGAGAAGAGAGAAGAGTGTTGGAGACTCACTGATTGGCTAGAATTTGACAGTGCCTTGCCACACTCGGTGGAAAAAACACGGTTTGGTTATTAGATTCGGTCGGCGAACATGTTGCGCTACAGCGTCCACGGCGGTAGGGAGATCAAGCGGTGGTCTAAGGTGACTCGGACTAACATTGTTAACACACCCTTGGCACATTTCTCGTCGAATGCTCACCTCTGCGGTTAACGCGTTTGTCAGCAAATCGGTACTTATGGATCAGGGATGGATATGTAGCACAGCCCACACATTGATCCGCATTGATTGTACAAGTAGTCTAGGTCTTACGACTGCCACTGCTGTAGACTACAGACTCTATGCTGCAGTCTGCATAGATATTTCGACAGGGGCGACTACTGTCTCGTTGTTGCCCTGTTTGAGGCCCTCTCTGGCGCCATTACGCGCTCTCGTTGGTTAGTGCTGTACGAACTTGACTATCGAACGTGGCTGAGTTGCCGGGTTTCAACTGTCTCAATCAGCCGAGCAAAAATCACTGAGTGTGTAGCCTTAGTACGAGAAAATAAGCGCAGTACCCAGAGATTACACTCACTGAAAAAGACTTTTCGGCGCGTCCCCTTCGACTGTGACATTTGCTCGAACCGTTAGTCTTTCAATGACCGAATTGTATCATTTCGTTCCCGAAACGCGCAGCAGGAGGAGAGCAATGAAAGTAGCCTGCTTGCAGAGTGTACGCGATACACACGGTCCGTACCTTGCCAAGAACGTTGGCCGTACCTAGGGCTTTTGCTGTTCCTTGGTCGTACGCTTTGTCTCCACATGTAACAACTACGCAGTCACACATAGACTTTGTCAAGTGTAGCCCCCCCGTACTCTTCAATACCATATTCACAGACAGACCAATGAGTGAAGGACGAAACAACAGGGTCAAGCGGGGAAATTGCCACGTAGACTGGACTCCGCTTATTTTTCTACGATAAACAGGCCCCGGCGTATGCACCATCTGCGTCACCGCCATTCGCGTTGACCGTCTCGGGTGGCCTGCAGGCAGATGGTGTCCACTGCACACATAACACCGGGTGTAAACCTCTGTGCCCCCCCCGTACGTACGAAATCGTACAATCCCCTCCTACTACTCGTTTGCTTTTGTGCCTGCCCCTCTATGACGTTCTCGTCTAAAGGTAACACCGTAGTCACGAGGTAAATCGTGTCGAGCTGTGACTGGCTGTGAATGAATGCATGTGCTGTGTGTTTTTAGAAATGTCCAACCACAGAGCCCTCTGTTTCTTATCACGTGGGAACGAGATACAGCGCGGAATCGATGTAGTACCCACTTCTGGTCGTTCCAACTTTGGAACTCATGTATTTACTTTCCTTGAGCGATCAGCGGAAAAGCGTCAGGCGGGGCCGAACAATTTCCATATATATGAAAACACGTGTCGCTCGTTGTCATGCACACTTTGACGACTTCCCTGCGCGTGGGTCCGTGCGGCTAGGGCGAACAGGCAGGAGCCATGATGGCTGAAGGGGGGCACGAGAATCCCCGGCGGATAGGTCGCCACGACAAAGACTTACTACCTGTGGAGGAGATAAAATATTGATACCAAGGGTCGGTTTATACAGAGTATAGTATTTTTAGTACAGCAGTACCGAGAATCCGTACTAAGGTTAGTACCAGTCCAGTATGGGAGAGATGAATACTTTACTCACCTTAGTACAGTACAGAGACCCTGTACTAAACTCAACAGTATGTTTAGTACAGTATGAAGAGCCATACTAAACGCAACAGTATGTTTAGTACAGTATCGAGAATCGGTACTAAGGTTAGTATCAGTACAGTATGAAAAGCCGTACTAAAAGCAGCAGCATGTTTAGTACAGTATGGAGAGCGGTACAAAAATTATTTTTAGTACAGTATAGATAGCCCTACTAAACGCAACAGTATTATTAGTACAGTGGAGAGCTGTACTAAAGTGTTAGTATTTCAGTACCGGGCGGTGGGGCCAAATACTTCCTAAAATATGGAAAGTACCAATACTATGTACTGTACTAAACCGACCCTTGAAATATTGTCTCAAGTAAGGAAGAATTAGAAAACGTGCTCGGGGCCCTACTGGCTCGGGGTAGGGTACCACAAGCGTCATCGACAGGCTGCGACAGGTGTACAAGACGAAAAATTCGAAACCATCCAGTCTGTCTACCGCAAAGTCCCCCAAGCGAAAACCCGCTACCCAACTGTATCGGTAATTAACCCCACGGGGGGGATCCTCGCATTATAGTACGCTCAGCTTCTACAACGACAAGGGGGGGGGGTATTTCCCTGCGCTTCAAGGCGTACATGCAGACTCTCGCCGAAGCTTAACAACACACCTGGGGAACAGATAAAAATAATCTCACGCCTTCTCCAAGAAGAAGCTAGCTCTACAGAAGGCTCCGGCGGCTTCGGGATGACAACTGAAACGCAAAGAAAAGGGGGCTTGTGCTCCCTGCGGTGCCGCGCGGATAATAAGTAGGCGAACTACGAACCGCCAGTACATATTCTACAGCGCCCATACGGCGACAGCAGCAGCAGCGGCCAGTGCGGAGGAAACGATGGCCTTGGTGGCGGCGGTTCGACCGCGGGCGCCGCTTGTGCTCTCCTCTTCGGCGTCGGCGTCGTCGGTGTCATGATCGTGGTCGTCGTGATCGTCATGGTCTTCGTGGTCTTCGTCGTCATGGTCTTCGTGGTCTTCGTCGTCATGGTCTTCGTGGTCTTCGTCGTCATGGTCTTCATCCACCACCGCTCCGGCAGGGGTCGGGGACACGGAGTGCTCGTCCTCGTCGTCGTGGTCGTCGTGGACGGCTGTGGGCGACGGGGTGACGGTTTCTTCCGCTTGAAGCGAGCGGTGGGAGATCTCGACGGCCGCCGCCTTGTCCTCGACACCCGCGGCGCTGGCTCTGTTGTAGGCAGGCACGAAGAGCGGGGAAAAGTGGGGAGGAGACGAGAAGGAAGAGGACGGGGCGCGTGGGTTGGGTGAGAGGAAGAACGCACGTCGTGAAGCAGTATGTGGTACGTTTTCTGAGTCGAAGGATTGACGCAGTGAAAACGATGCAGTAAGTATTGTGGGCCGGGATATCGGGGCTTGACCGGAAGCGTTATTCTCTTCATGTTGCGCGATACAGAGTAGGCAGCAAGTAATCCTTGCCCGGACCGTCGTGATGTTTCACCATCTCTTCGCCTACTTGTTGTTTGCTTGCACAGACTACATGCTCCGGACGTTTCTCCGCTTCTCCTCATCATATTCGTCTTTGGCGCATGTGAAGATGGTGCTCGCCGACAAAGCGCAGCAAAAGCTCGTGCGACCTCGTCACCGACCAAACATCCTTCTCCTTGCATGCTCCGAGACCGCAGTGAATCTGGCCGTACAAAAGAGTGGGTGTAATTTCTCTGAAGCCGAATCTCACCCCCCCCCCCTGCGTTAACCCCCGTTCGTGGGTGGTGCTAGTTAGTCGCTTGGCAACGTCGTTGTAAAACACGCCGACCACTTCGTGAGTGAACTCGACAGCCAGGTTACAGCTTTGTCTTTTGCCTGTGGTTTTTTTTTTCGGTAACCATACTAGTGCTCGAGTAGATCATGTTACGCGGGGCCGAGAACCTTCACTTCGCACAAGGGGATGATCGCACCACGTTGGGTTGAACTGGTCAAGTACCCTCGAGGCAGTTACGCAGTGCTTATCACTGTCTCTGGAAGTGGAAGTACCAGAGAACAAATCAAGTCATTCGCAGCTGTCATCCGTATGCAAGGAAGTAAGCTCAAGATACCGAACACCCTTAGCAGGATGCAGCGTACCCTCCATGCGACTCGCCAAGTACCTCACGGCGCTTCGCGCTTGGCGATGTGAGAGCCTGGTCCGGTGAAAACCCGGCGTGCTCCGTCCCGGCTTTGTAGGGATGCGAGGTCAATGGTCAAACGACTACGGCATGCAGGACTATGAGTATACCCTCCCCCCCACGTTAATCTCACGCGGACGTCTTTTCCCGCGGCGGCGGGGGGGAAGGGTCTCATCAGTCTCTTGGGGCAAGGATACGTTCTACGACGCTGCGGTAGAAAAAAGACTACAGGCTGAACTGTTTCTTAAAAACGTCAGCCCCGTTAAGTAGGACACAGGGCGGCTGGGCGCCCATTGTGACGTTTCTTATATAGGAGAGCTCCATCAAGCAGTGGGATGCAAAACTGTGTACCGCAGTCGTCTCCACTGTGTGCACCCTAAATGTGCATGTTTTCGTTGTCAGCCACCAAAAACTGCGAACGACGAAGCTGCTTATTGCTCTACGTTATTCGCGTCAGGCTGAGTCTTACGGCGTGATTATTTCCGGGTTGGATTTGGGGGGGGGGTCCTTTTCTGAGCCAAAAAAGTAATTTGGGCGTCTTACGGGTAGGAAAATGGCAATTTCCAACAGCGCAGTTTCCAACATCGATTCCGGCCGGCCTGTTACAAAATTGGTCCATTTTCCAACAGCGATCCTGTTGGAAAATCGCTGTTAGAAATGGGGGGGGGGTACCCCCTGTTCACACCCCGATCATGCCCGAACGAGGAACTACACTGTCGGCTGGCCAAACAGAGGCCGGTATCATGAGGTCATGCACAAACCCTCTGCAGCTATCTAAAATTCAGGGCGTTCTGCGTCGTGTTGGCCGCACACGAGCCGAAAACGTCAACCCTGCCACATTGCTCTGCTGACGTTCTTGCCCTTGGGCCGAAAAGAGCCGTTTTTGCGCCTGCTGCATGTGTGACTAGTTCTAAACGCATGCCAGAGAGAGGCCTAAAGCCGTCGACATCCACAAACTGCAGCCAATGGCGTGTGGTCATACTCATACCCTCTGCTCGCGTACCAGAAACAGAGCGTATTGTCCAGTTTTGATTGCACACGGCCTGCAAACGTGAACCAAAGTGTGTTGCGGTGTTAACTTTTTGTTTTTTTTTCTTGTTCCGCCGCGTGTTTGCTCCGTGTGTCACCCGCGACCAGTCAAAAACGCATGCCAGAGAGAGACCTTTGGCCAACGAAATCCACAAACAGCAGCCAGTGGCGTGTGGTCATACACATACCCTCTGCTCGCGTCCCAGAAACGGAGCGTATTGTCCAGTCTTGATTGCACACGGTCTGCAAACATGAATCGAGGTGTGGATCGGTGTTGCCTTCTTTGGACGTTGCCTTTTTTTTCTGCCGCTTGCTCCGAGTCGAGTGTGCTCAGGGTACAACGCATGCCCTCAGAGAGAGGCCTTTGGCCGACGACATCCACAAACTGCAGCCGATAGCGTTCGATGATACACACGCCCTCTGCAGGCGACCCATAAACAGGGCGCTCGGTGTCTTGTTGGTCGCACACGAGCCAAAACCGTGTACTGAAGCATGTTGTGACCCACAAGAACATGAATCAGCCTCTTTTTTCCCTTCAGAAAAAAATATACCTCGAGGAACTTTAAGACGGTCATTTGGATCTTGATCATTTTTTCCGTGCAGGCCAACCCCCCCGACCGAGAGAAAAAAAAAATCTGAGAAATAATCACGTCGTAAGACTCAGCCTCATTCATATCTTCGACGAATTTATCTTACTTGGGGTCCACGTCATGAAACATGCACCGGTGGGAATTTGAGCAATCCGTTCACACGGACAGAATGTTGGTAAAGTTCGTTCCATCTGTTCTACGGGCCTGTTAGGCCATTTCTTGCGGTCTTTTTTCGCAGATCTTTTTCCCCCCTTTCGGACAACCCAGAAAGGGATCTACAAAAAAGATGACCCCCTTCTTACGGTGTTGGTCGATCCTTTTTCACCGACCAAAAAAAAACAGACTCTGCGACGGCTGCTGTCACACTTACATGCACCTTCCCACCGAAATGGTTTTTCGCTGATATCTCCTCACAGAGTGAAGCAGCGCCTACTGTAAAGCTATCCCTCTCGAGCTGTGTGTATGGTCCGTCTTGGGTGGCGGCTGACAGAGACCACAGGGCGATAGGAGGCACGGGAATGGAGGTGCCGAGAGTCGACAGCACGCTGAAAAAATGCCCACCGCGCCAGCAACCATTTTTTTTGCTCTTGTGCCCCTGTCAAAACGTTGGTTTACCGGTACTCCCTCGCCACCCACTCTAGCAACAGCGATGACAAAGGTATGCGCCACGAGCTGTGTGTATGGTCCGTCTTGTGTGGTGGCTGATACAGACCAGGAGGCTATAGGACGTTCAGAAATTGTGAGCGCGAGAGTGGTGGACAAGCGGGAAAAATGATCCGCCGCATCTTCAAGCAACTTTTTTCGCTCTTGTGCCCGTGTCGCAACTTTGGTTTGCCAGTACTCCCTCGCCACCCACTCAAGCAACAGCGATGATAAAGGCATGCGCCACGAGCTGTGCGTATGGTTCTTCTTGTGTGATGATTGATACAGACCAGGAGGCTATAGGACGCCCAAAAGTTGGGTTCGCAAGGTTGACAGTACACGAAAAATGACCCACCGCTGCTGCGTCCAGGCTCTCTCGGTTTGTTTGCCTCTTGTTTGCCGCACACATCGGGTTGTCCACCTGGTCCAGCCCACTGAAAAAACTTTGGCTACCGCCGGTGCCACCGACTCTGTACCAGCCAGCAACATGACACAACTCGTGTGACCAACGTTAGAGTTTGCGGTGGGCCGTCGAGAGATTCAAGTTTCTAGGTACGAGTGATGTGGTTGTGAACAAAAAAAGGCAACAGTTTTGGACAGCCTCCACTTGTCCAAAACTGCCCCCAAAAAAGACAGGATGGGCTGTCCAAAACGGGTTGTCTTTTTCTGGCGATCTTTTTTTGAGGAAAAAAGACATTGTAAGAAGACCTTCTACGGCCAGTTGTCTTTTTTTGAGAAGGAAAAAAGAAAAAGATCATAAAAAAAGACAACCGCAAGAAATGGCCTTTTATTATTACCCTTACCTTTCGGTATGTATGTATAGGACGCACCAGCCGAAGCCACACAAGAGGAAGGGAAAACACATTTTTTTCTCCACCTTCCCTTCCCGTGGTGCTTGGCCTCAAAACATGACAAGCTGTAGTCTAACCCTAAGAACTGGGAACCCCAGCAGTTATTTTTGTAACTGGATCCGTCGGCGCAAGGGGCGAGTCCGCCCTCGCCCGTGTGAAAAGGAAGTCAATCTGACCGAAGAAACGGCGGTTCGGTTAAATTCAAGCTTCCTGAGAGAGTGATGAAAGTGCGATGCACACACACACAAAAAAAAACAAACCGATGACAGCGATAGCAGTACAAGAAGCGGCTACGCGTCGTGACAAGCAAGAAACCCCCCCAGAATCCGGTTTCCTGCTTCAACCGTACTCATCAAGCACGTGACAAGCGTTTCTTACTTTTCTTCCATGCTTTCGCCAACGTCATCGCTTATATCATACCAGCTGGTACACCTGTAGCAAACGTCCGCTACATGTTCGAGCACGGAAACTTCACACTGTCGGGGGTTCATTTTCTACTCGTAGTTACCAGTAGGGCGAACGATTCCTAGCAAAGAAGAGTGGATGCGCCCTCGGAAAAGGCAGTGTTTCTAAGCAAGTGCGCAAAGACAGGAGGTGTAACCAGAACCCAACCGACTGGGACGCCAATCTCAACAGAGGGAATCGTCCTCGACAAACGTTGGGGAAATGACACCCTTCCTAATGAAGCGGATCTCCACAGCAGTTCTCCCTCCTTCTTCGAGTCTCTTGGTTGCTAGGCAAGGTTATCAGGGGTAACAAGAACCCGACCGGCTGGGGCGAATGTGAAAAGATAGAATCGTCCTCGCCAGACGTTGGTGAGATTGTACCTCTTGTGAAGGGGATCTACACCTACACACAAGCAGTATTTCTTGCCGAGCGGCAAATGAACTCGTAAAACTGTATGAAACAATGTGTCTCACGCCTTTCGTGTAGTTCCTCGCCAACCCAATATACTCTATCCTCTCACAAGTAGTACTGCTGTACTCCGAGTACGCCGCGAGTTCGACTTCATTTCCTGCTCGGTCCCGGTGACCACGGAGCACGAACGGCCAGTTGGACCGGAATGGATGTTCGACCGTACATAGAAGAGCCGGACGGTTTGTTATTGTGAAGACAACAACGACAACGCTCTCCTTCGTTGTGCTTCGTCTTCCGCTATCGCAAACAAGAACGAAAGATCGACGCGAGCGCCGAAAGTGCTTGTACGAGGTCACCCATGTGTCTACAACTTTCTGTACGGACTACCTGTGGCCTTTCGCTGATGTTTTGGTCGACTTGTGCACTTACCCAGCCGACGTAGCAAGGAGGGCGCAGCCCAGCGCTCCACAGAGGGCGAGAAACTTCATGGTTGCACAGGTTACGCTATTGATTGATGGTGTTGCTGGTGTCGTTGCTGGTGTTGTTGCTGGGAGCTGGGTGCTGTGGTGTAATTGTGGTGTGTGCGGAAATCTAACCTGAAGATTAATGATAGATGTGGACTGCTGCTGTTGCTGCACTTTCGAATGGTGACGTCACTCTAGATTTACTGTCGAAAAAATACGATTAATACTCTCTTTCGTCACTAACTACAGTTGGCAGGTACACGTGAGGCCCCCGCTCCTACCACGTCCTCCCCACCAACCCTTCCCACGAAACAGAAACTACTGAATCGAGAGAGTAGAGGAGGCAGAAAAGGGTGCATGTGGGTAGGACACGAAAGAGAGAGAATAGAAGATACGCCGCCGTCGGATAAGGAAGGTGCTATACAGGTGGACATCGATAACAGCAGATAGAAGAAAGGTTGCCGACACTCACACGACGTACACAAACACGACATGTTGTCTACTACACCTTGTGCACAAGTTTATGCTTGTACACCCAGCGCAATACAGAGTGTTTGAATCGTACTCTCATACTACTTGGGAGAGATCATGAGTCAGGCGGCAACAATCTGCTGCTGTGCCGCCGTTTCCGGTTTTGGCACACAGCAGTTGTAGCGTCGTCGTCTACACGTACGTGTGGAGAACAGCGTTCGTGGAGTGTGGAGAGGGGCGGACACATGGCGGTCACATGGCGGTGCACGAGAGAGCTTGCTGGCGTTGGCCGGTGTGCGGTACAACGCGGCCATCTGGATCCGCACCGCCGTGCCTTGGGAGGATGCACGCACTGCTTCTTCGGTGTACCGTTGACTCGGCAACCGCTCTCTCCGACTCTGTAAGTGAGTGATACAACAAGGGCTTTCACGACGAGTACGCTTGCGTTGATCATGCAGACCATCCGTCAACGACGATACTATCAAGCACCCACGTACTCCCCCCCCGGGCCAATCCGTTCGCCGTAGCCCTCGCGACAAGATCCGGCCGTCACACCCCGCCACGGCGCCAGACGCACCCACCGCCCACTGACCAATGCGTTGATCGACTCGAAAAACGGACCGACCGCGACCGTTTCATGAACTATTGCAGGCTTGTGGACGGAGATCTGACGGAGATCTGATGAGCAGAAAACAAGGCAAGATGTTGTCCACGTAACCCCTCCCTGCGAACACATCACACACCACACACCCACGCACCAACCGCTCCCTCTCTCTCATCCAACACCACACTGAGCAGCCTTCCCTTCAACCCCTCCTCCATCCACCACCATGAAGCTGTTCTTCTGCCCCAAGCCCGCCACCGCTCTCATAGTGTTCTGCGCCCTTGTGGCAATCGTGAGGTGAGAGAGTTTCGCTTCTCTTCTCTCCGCGCCTTGGTGTTTTTTTTTCGTCCGTGCGGCGGAGGGTGGCTTTGTGTCCATCCATAAACTGCTGGTGTTCCGTTTTTGCAGCGCGCACGCTGTCCGACGCGAGTTGTCGCAGGACCGTGCCTGCGGCATCTAAACAAGAATAGCTGGCACTTGGTAGGCGTGGTGCTCTTCTTGTCACGAGTAGGCCACAATCCGCTCTCCGAACTGTTGGTGTCGGAACCTCTCTGCTGTTGCTGGTGTTCTTTTTTGGGCAAACAAACAAATTGTCCGAGAAGAAAACTGCGCGCTTTTCTTGTGTAACGAACGAGCGGCTGTCATCTGTCACCGTTGGATGTTACAGCAGTAGTAGCACGACGCTCCGACGCAGCGCGTTACGACCTTTCCGGGTTCCCTCGCGTTGTTATTATTGTTTTCTGCGCTGGAGCATTCTCCCCACAACCCAGACTCGCAAACCCAGCTGGCGCGTAGATTGCGTGACGTGTTTTTCAACAGATAACTTGCCTGCTGGCCTGCCACCAAAAAGAAGTGAAAAGAAAGTGACGAAAAGCTTCATGAAGGTATGCCTCGTCCTGTATACCTCTCATCTTCGCTCTCGCCAAGCGTTTAGCTCTCAAGTAGCGTCACATGGAAGGGCAGCTATCTAGCGTGGACGAATAAACCCCTCCTCTCGTAGAACCGTTGGGCCCTGCTGATGATGACAGAGTGTTACAATAAAGAACAGGATTCAATTTTTTAAAATCCACCGACCGATGTGATAACTCAACCAAACGCCTTCACCATGCGTAGAATTTTACGCGCTGCCGGTAGCTGGTTATTTGTACCCTAGTCAGAGAGAGAGAGAGAGGCAGGCTTTCCCGCTGCCCAACGCCAGCAGTAGTGATGACTCCACGACCCCTTACTTCTGAGCTCGACCGGCTCCAATAAGACGATGGTCTACTACTTGTCTTCTTCCACGAAGAACAGCGGTACAGTACGAGGGAATAGTGGAATCTCGGCCGCATCCCTCTCAAAAAGTTGTCCGATACATGCTCGCGCCGAATGTGTTTTTCTGAACACGCGCGCAAGGAATCCTTTTTATCCACACAGATATGGATACATCCGAGCCCTGGATGTTGTGCAGAGAGATTCGCGATGGATTCTTCACAGCGATACAACGTTACAATAGCAATCTTTCCACCAGCGAGGGTGACGAAGGCACAAGGATTGACATTGTCTCACTGCTTCCGCCCCAGCAGAGGCAAACCAAAACCAAAATAGAATAGCTCCGGTGTGTTGGATTGCCTCTTATCATGAAAGTCTAAAAAGTTGAAATGGAGACGGAGATCTCACTCGTGTATGGCACCAGGGGGGCGGACGTGTAGTGGCTGCTGCACTCTGACCCGGGCATAGGTTGTCGGCAGCGGCGATAACCGCTTTGCCGCGATGTGCGCGTGTATTTTTTAGGGTGGTTGGTAGGACATTAGGTATGTTTGCAGCTTTTGGCATTGAATCGTTTACTTCACGTGAGCCACATGCTGTTGTGCAAGCAAGTGATGCAATATCCGACTCACGAGTTGGCAGTCGCACGTCACGGTAACCAGTTCCTACGGCATCTGTCGTCTATCCTATCTCCGCAACACCACCCACAGCGGTGTATCATACATCATAACGTTTTTTTCCCTGCTATGCACATGTATGAGTGTCACCCAACGGATCCATCTCTGTCCACAGACAATGTTCCAGGATAGATTTAAGGAATAATAAAAACACACACAGAAAGACAACCCATTCGAGATATACCCACAGTCGAACGGGATGTGGTGGAGTCTTTTCAGTGAGTGGAGGGAAACCGGCTAGATTTGTACGTTTTGTACGAAGTAGCAACGAACCCATAGCGTTCCAGGAACACCAATTTCTTCCTACACCTCGTAGCTGCCTGTTTCTTGCTTGGAACTTGGAAAACATGTATGTAATCCCGAAAAGACTATTTTCCAATTCGAGGTTATGATATCATGCCGCAGCAGCGGTCGAAAGTCAAAAGGGAAGATGTTGAGAGTCGTTTCAGTAAGTCGGGGAGAAAATCTCCTGGAAATATACTGCTGTTGGCTTAACTTACCGCCGTATGCATAACATATTTGTCTCCTTATTCCATCTTCATTCATGTAAACACCTATTTCGGGTTGCCCCTCTGGCAGGATCCATCTGAAGTACTTGCTTTTCGTCTGTTTTAGCCCATGCACCACGGGAATCGACCGCGTTAAGTGGGAATACTACTACGACAGTAGAAGGTTCTGGGTCGAGAAAAAAGGTAACGTTTTCTTTTATGTAAAGACAGCAACACACAGGGCTCCCCCTCCCAAGTGGGACCACGCGCTTGAAAAATATAGAATCAATGGCAAGCACCGCAATAGGACTGCGGCAGAAAAATGCTGCGAGCACTGATGATCGATACAAAACTCGAAAAAAAACATGCTCTACTTGCACTTTTCTGGCGACTTTTATATGGCGAACCTCCTAGTGTGATTTTTGGTGAGGCTGATTCTTGCACCCCCGCTGCCGCCGCCCCGCCCTGCTTGTGTGTACCCCCAATGGTTCCGCGCGTCCGCCTGCCTTCAGCGCCCAAGAGACTCCCATCCCCACCTCCATGGACACCACCGTCACCGACGGCACGACCACCGCGACGATGGATACCCCGGCGCCCACCAACGTGGACGGCACGACCACCGCGACGATGGAGACTCCGTCACCAACCGTGCACGTTCACACCGACGACATGGACCACGACCACGAGGAGACAATGGGCCCCACCGCGACGGGCGACGCGGAGGGTGACGGCGCGGCTGCGATCGGCGGCGGCGCCAGGATGACCGCCGTCGTGTCGTGCGCGTTGGCCGCGTTGGCGGCTGGTGCCGCGTGGGGCCTGTGAGGTGGTGGTGTTGGTTTTGGTCGGGCGGCGGATGGAATCACAACGAACGGTCGTTCGCTTGCGCGCGTCGGTGCGCAGGGGCGGGGGCGGCAAGAGATGGCGGGGGCTTGACGGCTTGCGAACGAGTTTTGTTGCCGCCTTTTTTGAGGAGAGGGCGATGGGCTGGCCTGGCCGTCTGCATGAAAGCGCTTTTATCTCCTCAACAGGGGAGGCTGCTCCCCGCCGAGGCGGGTGTGGTTGTTCTGCGTATGGTTGAGTCGCACAGGTGTTTCGTGTGTTCGTTATTTTCTGTCCGCGCACGAGTTTTCGTTGTTTAGTTCTTGCGCAGGAATATCTGCTGCTGTAATTTTCCCCCTTTTTGGGGCAAGACTCTCTTTCTTCTTTTTCTTGGGGGAGAAGGATTTGTTGCGCCGCCGCAGGGAAACGAACATCTTCACCCCACTGCCAGTGGTCTAGATGCGTGCCTCGTTTTTGGTGTTGTTGGAACCCTTCTTGTTTGTCTCGGTGCGCTCGGAAGTAGATACCCCTTGGGAGTAAGCTACACAGAAGTCAAGAGGTGACTGCCGCAGCAAGTTCTTGGGCGGCCGTTCGATATAAATATGACAGATGGTACATGCGTCCTATGTTGCCCGCTCGAGTGCGCAGCCCGCAAGCATTGATTGCCCGCGTTATTTTCCGGTTAGCCTGCCTGCCTTGTCCAGGAGGTCAAGACCTGATTAGTGCGGCATGAATAGGGTTCGGGGGGGGAGGGGTACCTTGTGTGAGATTACGGAGGTACAATATCTGACGGATTCAGAGAGGTGTTCCTTTAATTTGTACTATTTGTTTAGGAAAAGGATAGCCCATGCACGTGCGCTTTTGCGTACACGCGCACGTTTGGAAGTGGGTTCATTTTCTTTCTTGATGGCCCGCGTCTCGGATCATGCGGGCACGTGCGTCCTCTAGAGGGGGGCGCTATTCACGTATCATGTCAGCAGGTCTCCCAGCAACCCAATCTTGATCCGACTACCCTGGTGTTGGTGTGTCATTCTGTTGTGTTTTGTCCTTCTTCGCTGCTTGTTTTTCTCCTCTTCTTGGTGTGGGAGAAGTAGCCTGACTTCCCTGGTCAAAACTGATTCGGCGAACAAACTGGTGGTGTTGGACGTTACAACGATGTAGCGAGGGGAACAAAATGAACCGTCTCACTCGCGTACTTGAGGAGCTACGGCACCGTGTGAAACAATGTTTCAGGAAAGGCTTATCCTCCGGCTTTTTTTTTTTTTTTGCGGTTGTGCGAGCCGGTTGCTTCAACAGCAAGCCCCCCATAAGTTGGCTTGGGAGTACATCCAAAAACCTTTTTTTTTGTTTCCTGATTGGCGTTATCCAAGGATCGCAGGCTTCTCCGGTACAAGGAATGCCGAAGCAGCAGCCTCAAAATATGGCCGAATGCCGTCAAGAAAGAGCTGTTACGTCATCGCTGGCACGTCATCGTATTATCGTAATTCCTCCATGGATTCTATTCTGTTCCCACGACATATGTGTGCCAATTCCGATCGATTGGAGAGTGAGGACCTACCTCACCATGAAAAACAATCAAGATGGATACAGAACAAACGCTGTACTTGCTCCATCAGCTCCGGGGCCCTCTTGTCATGGGTGAACGAGGTAGCTGAGGGCTTATTACGAAATGAGTCGAACACGCGTACAGGTCCTCCCGCAGTGCCGTAAGCCGGGGTTACATGTCCACCAAAGCTCCTCCCACACATCATACACCACTTCCTTGTCACGCGTGCGTGTGTGTGTGGTGAGTGCGAGGTTATTTGTCGTGACCAATAAGAAGACGAGAACGGGGTCACGCCATCATCATGCATGCGACGGAAGTCCGTGTCATCTCTCGGTCCCTATGGGGGCGATTGAATGAATGAACTCTCTTTGATCCCGCCACTGCCCATTATTATTGCGCTCTCTTTGTTTCGGTTTCTTCTCGGGCGAGACGAACAACAAGTACAGTCCGCTCAGTCCCAAGAGTTGTTTCACGTGTGTGTGTGCTTGTGGCAGCAGCAGTAGACTAATAATACTCATTTTGTCAGGCAGTGCCGATTTTTCGCCCTTCCTCCTGCTGTGCCGTTCGTTCCACACTCTCTGAGGCTCGCTATAAATAGATGCTAGGCGGTCGTGCGTCTCTAAGAGCTCCGATCCGAGGACGGGGTGGGGGAGGCTGCCGCGCAGCGAGAGCGAGTGATCATTTCGTCGATGCAAATAAATACGGTACAAATAGTGCGTGCGTGTGGAACAGACGGAAGGAGGACCGAAGCCCTCCAATTCCCATCTATCTCCTCCGCCGGTAGCAGCGCTGAAAGGGTCGTATCCATAGTCGGGTTTGTTTGTAACTGTTCATCTACCATCGGCAAGATACCCCGCTCACATTGTATCTTCTTACCACCACCATCGTCATCGTAGTTTGTGCAACAATGGTCACCCTCATCCGGTGACATTCTCTCTCCTTCCTTGTGAGACACTGCGAAGGGAGAGGAGACCAGGGGGTAGGGAAGTCTGAAGACCCTGCGACCCCCCATCCATGATGATATATATATAGATAGTCTATGTCCGCTTGTTGTGGCTTTTTCTTTTTTATTTATTTGTCTTCACTTCAAATAGTTCTGATTTACTCCAACCCGTGGTCACACAACAAGGGTTCCCCCCTGCCTACTACTCATCCTGCGGTACTTTGCCTTCAGCTTGGGAAAAAAAAAAACGGTACCCATTGTACTTCAGACTTCGCAGGGATTCTTGCTGTTCAACTATCACAATGTATGATAGATAGCAAGATAACATCCGCTCACTCACAGAAATTCGTTTCCTGTCCTACTTGTGCATGTTCACGGGTGGGTATGTATGTATGTATATGTTGTATGTATGGATCATACAAATACATACGTATGTAACGAACGTTAGTATCATATATAATATGTAACTGTGACGGAAAGAGAGGCTCTGATTTGGGCTGGATCTCGTGACTTGAGTGGGTCTCGCTAGGCATGTGTTTGCGGCAATTCGTGGCCACAGGCACATGGTTGTTGTGTGTATGGGGAGGAAGTCACGCTTTCAGGAATGATTACCAAAAGCTACCGACCTGATGGTAGCAGCCTCTCGATCAGTACCGAGTTCGAAGATGATGCGCGCTTGAACAGCGGTAGAGAGAGCCTAGAAAGAGGCTTGTGGAGCGTGGAGAAGGTCTCCGGTCGTGGATACGGTTTGCACTATTGATTATTATTGCTGAGCACTGGAATGCCAACAGGGAAGTGGGCTTCGTGGGGCAGCACGAAGCCCGAGACAAACAAGGGGTTCCGCAATTGTACAGAACTGTCAACACCACCCTATGGGAACAAAGCTGATCCCGAAGGGTGCAACTCCCTGTAACCGTAAACTATGTAGTAACCGTAACACCCCCCCTTTAGGATGAACAGCTATTCTATTTGTCAGCTTTCACATGCTAGACGGTAGCGGGAATTGCGGACACCGCAAAGTGGCGCACTTCCTCTTGAAAACTACCATGCGGTGCCTATAAGTTGGACCGAAAGTTCAACCGAAAATATCGAGAGGTGACATCGAAAAAAACTACATAAAAACCGCTCGTCTCGACATTCTCACTGCGCGTTGAACAAGCCCGACATCGACTTGTGCGAAGGAAAAACCCGGTGTCCTGGCGTAACCCTTCGCCCCCATCCCAAGGGCCAAAGAAATCAGGCTAGCGACTGAAAACACCAAGTGACACATCGGACGTCAAAAACTTTTACAAAAAACTGTCCCTCGCTTGGTGAATTCACTGTAGTGGCTAGCCCGACCCTCATCTACAGCGCGGGAAAGACCTGGCCATCCAGGGAAAATCCCATTGCGCAAAGCACCTACAACACCAAATCACACTGACTGCAAAACGGTGTCACACTCCCCCAAGGAAGGGTACTATGCAAGCACCTACAACACCAGGTCGCACGGCAAACCAAGTTGCACAGCAAAACGATTCTGCTGCGTTCCCGCAAAGGGTACGGTACGATACTCTGTACTATACGGTACTCAGCACTCTTGCAACAACTCGGAGCATCCAACTCTATATCACAACCAGTTTCATGAATACCACCCTAAACGAAACTGGATCACACGAATATCGACACCCAGACGCAGCAGAGCAACGTGCGCAAGCTACGGGAAAACGCTATTCCCTACACTAAATAAACATCCAGGACACACCAATCTCACACCCAACGGACACGTTACTTATTGCACGAGACACGCTCCACGAAACAGACTCCAAGAACTATAAAGCGATACCCCATCAATTTTAACTAAAGTTGGAAGCCTACCGACTCTTGTGCAGGCGTGGTAAAACTACCGGCAAACGGCAGCGACCATCTGTCAACCCATACGATACCCAAGAAATGTACGTGTGTCTAAAGGCTACCTAGAAAACGAGTATGAAATAAACAAACGCCTCAGCCAATACATCCGGGGGTTGCCGATTCGTGTGCTGGTGATGGTAAGCCACCTGCAGACGGCAGCCCTGATCCTACATCATGCACGCACAGCGACGCCTCGGATTTGTGCATGCCGTAATGCAGCCGTTATTCTGAAAGCCGCTCAAGCTCTCGACGTGAGAGCGCCTCCCAGTTCTGGTCACTGTAGCGCACGCGCCAGCCAGTATGGGTGGAGGAAGTCGAACACCTGGCCTTGTAGGTTCACTCCTCCGTCCAGTTCCTTCCGGAAGGTAAAATCTATCGGAAACAGCTTCAAGGCTTCGGTACGCGACAGCGGGGCACGGGGCTTGACTGAGACGGGCGGAAGATCGTTCGCTTGCTGGGGGTGGTACAAGTGCCAAAGAGCGACGAAACCATCAAGCTGAAGGGGGGTGAAACTCCGCAGCATGACATCCTCTGACACCCAGTCTGACACTGCTCCGCTGCAAGATTTCCCTTTATACTCCCAAACCACTCGGGCGCCCGATCGGCTTCTAGGACAGTCGGCAATAGAGACGAATTCCAATAGCTCAGCGGCTCCAGAAGGGAGTTTGAAGTCTGTTCCCAAGCGTACGTTGCAAATTCGTCAGCGACGGAATGTCTGAGCGAGGGAGGTCTGAGGTGGAAAGGCTTCACATCGGCGGTGGACACTCTTAGGCTGCGTTTCCTTCTACCGTGCAAGATGACTTCTACACTGAGGCCTGGTTGGATGACGTCTGTCACTTTCCAGGGCCCGGTGTACAAGTCGTGCTGGAGCTTCCTTCCTCGGCGATCACGATGCCTCCTGCTCTCCGTCTCTCGGACTAACACCAAGCTGTTTCTCCCCACCGCCACTCCGTCGGACGACCTCTCGATCGTCGCGTAGGCCTTCGCACGCGCCGCTACTCGCAACTCGTGCCGCTTCTCCAACGCAACGCGAACCTCGCGGAGATTCTGCTTGCGTCGCTCTTCGAAGTTGTCTAGCCCTCCCTCCGTACTTGTCTCGTCTGTGAGGGGCACTAACGAGTCCAACGTCGTGCGGGGCTTGCGGCCAAACAAGAGCTCGAAGGGAGTCATGTGAGAGGGAAGCGCCGTGTCAGGCAGCGTATGCTTGGTCCAAATCGACGGGGACACATACTCGTCCCACCTGTCGGGTCATGACCTGCACAGCTCTGCTAGTAGTTGTTGCAGCCATCCCCCCAGCCTCTCGACTGAACCTTGGCCCCGTGGGTGATCCGCAGCACCGAACACGATGTCTGCCCGCAACCACCTGCACAGATGCTTCACTACCTCTGCTCCGAACTCTGAGCCCCCATCAGAGCGAACGGTTCTTTGGACACCGAAAGTCAGACATAGCTGTGGAAACCCGAGTTTGATTCTCGGATTGGACAACATGTGACGGAAAGAAAGGCTCTGATTTGGGCTAGATCTCGTGACTTGCTTGCGTGGGTCTCGCTAGGCATGTGTTTGTGGCAATTCATGGCCACAGGTACATGGTCGTGTGTATGGGGGGGAAGTCATGCTTTCAGGAATGATTACCAAAAGCTACCGACCTGATGGTAGCAGCCTCTCGATCACCACCGAGCTCGAAGATGCGTGCTTGAACAGCGGTAGAGAGCCTAGAAAGAGGCTTGTGGAGCGTGGAGAAGGTCTCCGGTCGTGGATACGGTTTGCACTTTTGATTATTGCTCTGGTTGGGGTAGTTGTGTTGGAGGGACCGGGCCACCTACATACAGCGGTGTTCCGGGTATAGTGTTACGTACGTTGGGTGTACTTGGTGGCGGTAGTAACGGGTTACAAGCTGCATTTGTGGGACTAGACTACTGTACATAAACAACAGCAGCAGCAGCAGCAAAAAAAAAAAAAAAACGCAGAGTATTACGTGTTGCTGTCAGTCACAGAATGGGCAGGAGAACACCAAAGTGGCAGATAGGTTTGTTTGTATGTACACGTAGGGTACCATGTACACCTGATCTGCAGTCTACAGATGTAACATTTGAATTGTGGGCGTCCAGGCGGTGTCCAAGGCGTCTTTGGTCAATCAACTTGTGGAGGTCAACCCACACACACACGTTGCATGATGTAAAAGGACAGAGGCAGGCGATGTTTGGAAGTCCTCGATCTATAGCGCGCCATCAATCGAGAGGAGAAGAATGCGCGTCTCCGGTCTCTACAGCTGACTCTCAACTGCAGTCAGGCTCCAGCCTCCAGCTTCCTGGGCTCCTGGAGTGATCAGATCTTGTCAGATGCCAGAAGATCGATGATGTGGTTCGGCCGGGAGAACCAAAGTTCTTCCCCAAACGGTGACCGAACCGGTACGGATTGATGCTGATGCTGACCGCTGACCGCTGACCGCGGAGCCCCAGCAAGACCACAGACAGACCACAGACCACCCCTGCCACAGCCAACGCACACCACCAGTAGCTGCGGCAGGGATGAACAGAGTCACCAGGGTTCTTCGACCTATCGGTAGACTCTCGAAGCACGAATCTTCATTGGCGGACTCATCGGGAGCCAGGATGGCAGCTGGACCTCGAGAAGGCAAGCAAGCACGGAAGCAGCAAGGCGGCGATACTGCTATAATGTAGATGGAATTGTCGTATGACGCATGATAAGGACCCCCCGAATGTTTGTGTTTTGGTTGATGATGAGGCCATCTTTTGACGAAACAGACATACCGTTTGTAGGCAATGGGGAGGGGGGTACCCCGGGGTAGTGTCAGGGTGCCATCCCTGGCGGGGTTGTATCTGTTGAGGCGACGCGAATAAATCGTGGTGAATTTTGAAAGCACACGAAGGGGGGCGTTGTTACAACTGCCGCCTTCGTACACACATACGTTTGACCCACTTACAGCAGCAGCTACATGTACCTATTCGATCACCTTTGGGGGCAAAGAAACGTAGCTCACGGACATGCTCTGTTATTGTTGTTCTGCTCTTGCGCCACACGACCGAAAGGATAATGCAGCCCAGTAGATATTCCACAGCGGCTAAAGACGCGCGTGTGTGTATGCATATGTTGCGGGGTGTTCGGAGCGGTTTTCTGGCGGTTAAACCGCTCCCCGCCCCCGCTCCGCTCCGTCACAGTTCTCAAATGCATAGAAACGGTCCGCTCCGCTCCGTTAAACTTGGAAACACGGAAAAACAAAAAAAAGCTCCGCTGTACGCCCCGTGACATGAACGAAAAGTCAGCTGCACTCCGTGCTGAGGAGTTTGCCCCCATCGATATGAACCGCTACGCTCCGTGAGGGTGTTGCCCTCGGATAACCCATTAGCCTTTGCAGGGTTTTCTATTAATAAAAACATGTTGGATAAAGCATACAATCGGGGGAAGTTGGGTGAGGGTTGGGGTTAGGCAAGAGGGTCTGCGTCCCTCCCTTCCTGTTCTATTTCCTCATGAACTTGTTAATCTCGCGAAGGCGGTTCCGGATAACCCGCTCCCTGACGCTCTGAACGGGCAGTCTTTGTGTGGTTGTACAAAGGCATCCGTATATTTTCTTAAAACAAACGCTCCTTAACGTAGAAGAAAAGATCAGCGCTCCTCGGAGCAGTTCTAAGTCTTGAACGCTGTTGGGTCTTCATTGCCGTCCTTCTCCTTTTTCCCGTCATCCCACGTAGACTACAAGAGTATGGTCGTGATATCGCTTTTCAACCGCGGTAGGCGCCAGAGGACCCGCACGTGTAGATCTGTACCAATCGGTATGTATCGTAGGTGACATGACATAAGATACCACCCCCCCTGGACTGATTTTTAAGACTCGATTTCTCCACACCAATAGGAGTGTCGGCACTCAACACAACGGCGTCGGAACCGTCTTGTCCACAGCTTTCTGAAAACGTACATACCATATCGTTTAAGTTACCGCGTACGACACAAGATAACACACCCCCTGGACCGTTTGTCAAGGCTCGATTGCTCCACGACGAAGAGGATGCATAAACGAAACGATGCGCTTTCGGAGAGCTCTCGACCAACCGGTTTCAACGCCGCCGTTTTCGGCGCTGCGACTCTTTCTGCTGCTGATAAATCGAGTTTTGAAAATCGAACCAGGGGTGTGTTGTCTTGTGTCGAAGTACAGTATTCGGTAGGCTTCATCCCCTTCTTCTTGGAGCGTTGAAGTGGTGACAATATATTCAGGGGGTGTGATATCTTATGTCACCTACGGTACGCATATGAAGAATACCGTAAGAGGCGGAGAGATGGCACCCCCCCTTAGACCGACTTTCGAAGCTCGATTGCTCCACGACCCAAGATTGTCTGTACCGTACCGTATACCGTACCGTGTTCACTCTTGACTACCGTAAGAGGCGGAGAGATGGCACCCACCCTAGAGCGACTTTCGAAGCTCGATTGCTCCACAACCAAGGGGGCGCGGAAAGAGCCCGATACGTCTACGGAAAGCCCTCGACGAGATGTTCCCCAAAGGGACATTCTTGGTGTTGTCACATGCTTGGTGTGTGGAGCGATGGGGCTTTTGAAATTCTAGGGTGCCATATCTCCGCCTCTTATGGTAAGACGTGGTCGGTCGGGCCTTGGTGCTCCGCGTTCGGAGCGGCGGAGGAGCCTGCGGCAGAGCAGGGCTCTGTACTCCCCCACGCGCGTTGATGGTGTTGGTGGTCGTCATGCCGTGCGGTTGTCCGGCACATTAGAGACGAAATGTTTGGCCGTTCTACACCGGAAATATCACCGGGGGGACGGAGTTGGGGTGTGATGAACAGGCCCCCGTGAAGAAAAGATGTGTTTAACGCGATTTTGTGTGCTGCCAGGTATCAGCACCACCGCTAAATATGACTCGTTTTCTCCCTCAAACACACGGTAGATATAATACCAGTACCTAAATACGTGCGCACGATGTTGGTATTTTTTTTCTTTTTTTCCTTCTTGCAGCTACGACAGCAATGCGTCCCCTGCCGGCGATCGTGCCGCCTCCCGCGGACGCTGGTCTTCCGGCCCCGCTCATCGTGAGTACACAGCAGCTGTAGATTAAAGCAGCCCCTCCTTCCTCGCAAAGACAGCGCGCGAGGTTGGGTTCGAAGGCGGCGGTGAGGCCGAGGCTTTTAGGCGTAAAGGTAGTTGTATGGAAGCGCTCAGGCCCTGTGGCCAAGAGCGCCACGTTAGGTTGAGTTCCCGGGCAATAGGCTATAGCTACGGGGGGTTCTTGCCTCACGCAGAAAGACAACGCTGGGCTACAAGTGTTCTCTGGATGTTTGTTGTTTACGAGAGGGCCGCTCTGGGTATATTAATTGACACGCACATGGGTAGAAAGGAGGGGGTTCTGATGCGTGTGGTGGGATCGTTGTAGCATCGATCATTTTTTTTACTTGAAGTCCACGACGGTTGTTTCTTTTCTCTTTTTTTTCGTCGTCGAACTCAAAACACACGAGCTCAGGTCGAGTCCCGCGGGCTGCTCGGCAAGCGCACCACGTACGACAACCCTTGGGCGCCGGGGATAACGGAGAAGAGCCTCGGAGATCTTGCGAAGATGCTTCGGAGCGGGGACATGGGGCACGTCCCCACCGAGCAGGAGACACTAGAAGACCTGCCGCAGGCGGAGGTGCGGTGTGCCTGCCACATTTGAGCAACGGTGCAGCAGCAGCAGCAGCAGCGACAGCAGCGACAGAAGCAGCAGCAGCAGCAGCAGCAACAACAACACAACAGAAACACCACCACCACCACCACCACCAATGCCAGTAACAAGGCAGTAGCAGTAGCAGCAACAACAACGGTGCAGCAGCAGCAGCAGCAGCAGCAGCAACGGCAGCAGCAATAGCAACAACAGAAACACCACTACTACCACAACCGGTGTCAGGAGCAATGTGACGACGGCAGGGAGTGCTGCTCTTGTGACGGAATCTAACAGCCGCGGTCCGTATTTTGGACGTTCGTACCTCTTCCGAGACACCGCCTTATGTAAACGAGGAAACACGACATTTACTTTGTTGCATGATCGTGGCAGCAGCAGCCGCAGTAGTTGGCATGCGGCGGCGGGAGATGAGTGATAAGGGGTACGGATAAACACACTTGGTACGCCAGCGCGGGTGGTGGGGGTCAGAGAGGGGGAGGGGGGTCCCGGCGAATGCCGAAAATCACGCCGCGTTTCCTCCCCCGTTTCCGGAAGAATTCGAAGGCTGTCAGAGAAGTTTTTTTTTTGTTCCATGCCCGCGCCGCCTCTTTTGTTTCGTTAGCCTCGCCACGTACCACACCGATCTGTTCGTGGTTGCATGGTACCGCGTGCATCACGCGCGTGCTTTTTTTTCGATCCTCCTGTCTCAGGTGGACCTGGAGGCGATCGCGCAGCACGGCGAGGGAGACCCGATGCGGGTAACCTGGATAGGGCACGCCACCTTACTAGTCCAGGTACTGACTGAAGCCAAAGAACATGGTCACCTGTGTGTTTCCCGGGGAAGGTGTCAACTTCGCCACATGTGTATCAGTAGTCAACTGCGGGTCGTTTTGGCAGCACCTTCTCACACCACCTCCGAACCACTTCAACAGCGCCATGTCCCCGGATTCAGCGGTTGTTCTTGATTTGTTTGGAAGCGCCTTCTCACGCCCCCTCCAGGGTGTGCGGGTGGGCCCGCCCTGCTCGACGGAAAACCGCGATGATGCAGACACACCCCAGCTCCCTTGGGTTGCGAACATACCACATTGTTGTTCAGATTACGCGTAGCCCACTTTTTTTTCTTCGTTGTTGCCGTCGATGGTAGTAGTAGTGGTGTTGTTTTTGTGTGTGTGTTTCCGACGTTACCGACCGCGGTGTGGGGCCGAGTGATTGGAGTGCGACGGGGGGGGATTTTCGAAGATCGTACGTGTGTAACCGGTAACTGTTCGGGTTCAACATAATCTACTCCGAGAGAACACAATCGCCCTTATCGAGCTGACGCATGTGCTCCTCTCATGTGTGTGACAGTGACAGGATTCTAATCCAGCCCCCCAACCCTTGCTTTGTAGGGATGCGAGGTCAATGGTCTAACGACAACGGCATGCACGACTATGAGGACACCCCTCCCCCCCCCCCCAACCCACCCCCTCGCCCCCATTTCCCGTCGCCCCCTCTACCGGGTGCCGCCACAACCCTAAGATTGACGGCCTGAACATCTTGACCGACCCTATGTTCTCTGAAAGAGCATCGGCTAGTCAGATGGTGGGTCCGAAGCGGTTCAGGCCTCCAGCCCTGTCTGTGTCCGAGTTGCCCCGCATCGACGTGGTGCTGCTGAGCCACAACCACTACGACCACCTGGACACGGGGTCGGTGAAGGCGGTAGGGGATGGCCCGCTGTGGGTGGTACCGTCGGGCTTGAAACGGTGAGAGGGATGGAGGGAAGACTGAAAAAGGGAAAAGAAAGCCCGCGCGCGGGGGGGGGGGGGGGGGGGGGGGGGG
>FN649731.1:1471336-1486892 GCA_000310025.1 Ectocarpus siliculosus | reverse complement strand
TTTCACAGGGGGACTGGGGGCAACCCCCCCAAGGCTTTTTTTTTTACCCCCACCCAAAATCCGGGAGGAGGCATTTTTTTTTTTACAGGGCCCCCACAACCCGGGGGGGCCCCGGGGAAAAGTTTTCCCCCCGGTTTTTCCCCCCCGACCCGGACTTAAATTCCTTTGCCCACCCCCTCAAGCGGGGTGGGGGGGGCAAGTCGGAAAACCCCCGGATTAAAACACAGGGGGGGGGGGGGGCACACACACACACAGGAGGGGCCCAGGGGAAAGGGTGGGCCATCCCTTTCCCCGGAAGACAAAAGCCTCCCTAAACCCGGCCAGGGGAGCCGCGTCCAACCCAATCCACCCGGGGGGACCCCCCCCTCCGTATTCCCTTTCTTCCCCTTCCCCCCCCCCCCCCCCGCCGCCTACTTCCTCCTCCTCCTCCTCCTCCTCCTCCTCCTCCTCCTCCTCCGCCGCCGCCGCCGCCGCCGCCGCCCGGTCCCTCTTGTGCGCTAGGCCGACGATTGTCGCATCTGCTTCGCTGCTGCTGTTGGTGTCTCCTGGCTCGCCGGCCGTAGAGCCACAACACCAGAGGTTGACCGTCTGTGATGTTGACGTTGTTGCGTGGCGCGGAATTTTGGGATGAGGGATAACATGAACGGCAGTCACAGGGGGGTCGGGGACCGGGGGGGGGGCGGCGCAGGACCAATACGCGCATGAACTGTCCGCGATTGGCTCGGAAAAGAGGAGATCGAATTTGTTGCCGTCACGACAGCAAAGGTATCGACAGCAACTATTATGATAACGACGACGATGACGACCACGACGAGGACACAGCAGCCAACAATGACACAGGCAACGTCAAAAACCACAGCGTTATTAGCGTACATATATGCATACCAGCAAAAAAAAAAAAATGGTTCCATGACAAACTCACCGCCCGGACAGTATCATGCCTCCCGCCACTATCGCTCCTCCTCGCAACCCCCGCCCCTCCCACCCACGCCGGCCCGGCCCCTGGCCCCTCCTCCCCCTCGCCCGCCTGCTCCTGCACGCCGCCGCCGACGGGTCTCGAGCAAGGGACGTCGCCCGAGAAGTGTTGCGCCACGGCCGGATAAAAGCGGGACGCCCGAATACCCTCCTCTCCCTCGTCGTCCTCCTCGTCGTCGTCGTCCTCCTCCCCCACACCCGGAATGACCGGCCCGAGAGTCACCGTTGTCTCGTCGCTCATGCCGAAATCGAGTTGCTGCCGTTGTTGACGTTGGAGTTGGGGTCAGGAAGGTTTCGGCCCGTCGCGGCCCCCCCGGGGGGGGGGGCGTGGGGTTGAGAAAACACCGAGAAGGATGGGGGGGGGTGTTGGGGTGCGGGGTGTGTGTGTGTGGAAGAAGAAGGGTTGCAAGACGTGGAGGCGACAGAGGAGGGGGGGTGCGGCAGCAACTCGGCGAAGAGGAGAAAGCACAGGTGGATGACGGGGGCTTGGGGAGGGTGAACGGTTTCCGTTCAACATGTTTTCGTTTCTCCACCGGCAAACTGGGGACCTCGCTTTTGGCAAGCACCCGCCCGGGGCTAATCTGAATCCTGGTTGCACAAACGCACGCCAAAGAGCGAACCACGCAACACACACATGCATTTCAGGATGTTTTCGCGACCGTCGCTGCATTCATGTCCTTGGCTTTCATGAGCAAGCTGGGCACAAACGCACGATGGTACACGATGTGTAGTAACCCCCCCCCCCGATTGACCACGCGTCCTCGAGAGGACGGAGCATTGTTCCCCCCGGCTGCGTCGGGTTTCCCAAAGGCAAATGATCCACCGGAACGGGTAAAACAGGAAATGTTTCCCTTGCTGGTGGACCCCTCAGTTCCAACGCTGTGTAACGTTCTCGCTGATATATCGAAGGCAACGGCGTTGTGGGAGCGACTCGGCCCTGGAGGCATCATACCAAAATAGTCGACGAAGAAGCGATGGCTACTCAAAATGCTTACAGCCATATTTGCTTGGTTTGTGAAAACGGGCCTGAATGTCAAGGCAAGATCCTTTGAGAAAAAAAACGCGGTATCAACAGCAACAGCAAAAGAAGTGGCAGCCCCAGCAGTATCAGCAGCAACCGCTGCATCTTCATAATTCATCATCACCATCGTCATGAGCAGCAGCAACAGCAACAGCAGCACTACCAACAGTAACGGCGACGACAACACGGACGAGAGTAGAGAGGGTGGGCAAAGATCTCGCCACCAGGGCCCCCACCCACCGGCGGCATTCGGCCCCCCTCCGCGCGCACCGTCGACCGGCCCTTGTGGCACCACTGGAACACGAAGGGCTTCGACAGGGTGCGGTTCCCCTCGGTCCACGTGCTGGGCAGGTAGGTGAAGCACCGAGACTCGAGAGGCCCCAGCATCTCCTCCACCTCTCCCGCCGTCGGAAGATACGCTCTACCCTTCCCGTCGCCGCCGCCGTCGTTAGTCCCGGCTGCTGGACTTGACGATGATGACGGGTTTCCGGCCGCTAAGACGCCAACCCTGATCCCGCCGCCGCCGCCGCCGCCGCCGTTCTCTCGGCTTGAGCCCCGCGCGCGTAGCCCAAGAGAGAGCGCGAGGGCGAAGCCGGCGGCCCCGGCCAGGTCGGCGAATGGATGGCAGGCGGCGGCGGCGGCGAAGCCGCCGCCGTCGCCGACATCGCCGCCACTGTCGCCGCAGGAGATCTTCCTCCGGGAGGGGGGCGCTGTGTTCCCGTTTTGCCGGCGGCGGCGCAGCGGCGACTTCGTCGGGTGTGGCGTGTTCGTCGTTTTGTTCGTGGCGGCGGTGGCAGCGGCCCTGGCAGCTCCCGTGCCGCGCCTGTCGTCGCATAAAAGAGTCCAGCGTGTTTTGTTAGGGGTGCGTGAGGCGGCGTTTGGAGGGGGACATGTGCATATGGGTATTGTTTTACCTGGAAACTTGCAGCGACCGAGCTAGCTCAAATGACGAGAGAGTGTGCGTGTGTCTATATTCGGCGTCGACCGTGCGATGTATCTGACCGACGAATTGGTAAGCAGCAGTCCTTGATAGCGGGATTAAACGTGTTTCAAAAATTAACATCGACCGTGCCAACCAGATGACCAATGAAAATGCGTCAGTCTTATTGAACAACGCGAACACGTATTCTAATTAGTCAGCGGGCTCTGGCGGCGGGGTGTGTGCGCGAGCTCCCTTTGTTAGTTAGCATCGACCGCGGAAAATGGAGACGTCCGTGCTGCGAAAACTGCTACAAGCACAACATGGTATTGTAGACAGAAGGATGCAACGCAACACGCTTCTTGCAAGTGGCGGTCGAATAGCTTTTGGGAACCGTTACGACGGTTTTGGGGGGCTTAACGTGTCAAACCGCAACATACGCGCTGACCACGATCCAAAACAAAGGCAGTGGCCGCATGCAATACAAAGTTGGGCATTCAAAAGAACTGGCAGTGGCCCAATGGAGCCACAGTAGCTCCTTGTAGCCAAGCGTTCCAACGTTCAAAGTTGTGGGAGCCAGCCGCCCACGACTTGCATGCAATGGACAATGGACCACCGCTCGCTGTGATATATGGGCACGACCAGTATGCGTGTGCTAGACTAGACTACTCTGTACATGCTGTAGTCTACACGCGACAGCACCTGTACCAATGTTTTCGGTTCGATTATTGTTGGTGTGCCCTGACGGTAGTTGGAACAAGTTGCACCTGGGACGTCGATGCACATCAGCTACAGGGTGGAAGGATCGATGCAGGTCCTCTCTTGCACACATTGCTGCTGCTGTGATATGTTGTCGTCCTGTTCACGCATGGTTCATGATTCCTATTCGAGTACAACTCCACTCCAGACTCCAGACAACTAACTGTACAACCAGTACGTGATGTGTTTTTTGCTCGCTTACAGCTTATAGGCTAAAGGGTGGAGACGTCAGTGTTCCACTACATACGCCGCACGTTACAACATGGTTAGCACCTCGACATTTTCCGATGGCTGGCAAGTCTCGCTGTTGTTGTCTATACGCTTCGGAACAGCAGTGCCCGTTGGTGGTTGTACAACGGTGCACCAACTCTTGAAGTCAGTACAGCAGCCGCAGTGTCCAGTAGTGTCCAGTGTTGTTAACAATCCGCTGCAAGCGTGTGCATCTCTCTCACCATTGCTGCCGCTGCTCCTGTCGCTTTCGCCGTGTCTGTATGGTGCACGACGTCTATCGGAGTAGAAAGAGCACTGCAAACAAACAACGCGTTTACCGAGAGATGGACAGAGAGAGAGAGAGAGAGAGACGACAGGGCGAGAGGGACCAGAGGAGATGGCGAAGCGGCAGGGAGCGGGCTGATCTCCGGAGAAGAGGGAAAAAAAAAGCGATAAAAAAAAAAACACGAGACTGTTGAGGACAGCGGAACTGAGAGAACGTGCGGTGTGGCTAAGTTGGCGCAAAATTAGAGCCTAGAGCACAGGACCTCTAGCAACAGCAGCGCACCAAACTGGAGAGGCAGTCTTAAGAAGATCCCCGTGTGGTCACAAGATGTCCGGGTTCCAGGAAGCTAGCGAGAAGATGCAAGAGGCGTCTCCTGCTGCGGTGAGTTCATGACTGCATTGCACTCCCCCTAGCGCCTGTGAGCCATGAGGTGCTACATACCATGGTATACGCGATAGAGGAAGCCACCTTTAGCCGTCTTCCATTGCCCCCCATGTTCGTTCACGGTGTGTGAACTTGTACGACATTTGCATTATCCGTGCAAAAGCGTGTGAGCGTGAGCGCTATGACTATACGAGGTCGTTGGTGTGTTGCAGTGCTCAAGCACCCGAGAGGAGTGAGGTAGGCCCCGTCGTAGGTCGCAAGAAACCACCCCCCCCTTTAGCGACGTTCAAAGCTGGGTTGCTCCACTGGTTCGTGCTCTACAGCGGGTGCGACCGATGGTTCAAGACTGGTTTTTGAGAAGCTGCGGTGGATTGCTTTTCCGAAGAGGATTCTCGATTGATCTCGGCTCCCAAGCAGCTTTCGTATTGGTTCCAGGGTTGTGGGTGTCTTACAACATCAGCACAGGAAGCACCGCCGTATGCATATGTTGCAGCGGCGGAGACGCCCCACCGTTACTAATGTCTTGCCTACAGCAGTATCGAGTCAATCCACCATGATAGAGACTCCCCGCTCTTGGTGGTAAGGGTTCGCCTGTGGGCAGACTGAATTGTCCTTGTGCCACGCTGAACTCGCTCAAGCAAAAGGTGTGCTAGAACTACAGCAGTACAACGAAGAGCAGTTAGCGGTCTTTGCGGTCATTATTGGTTGTGCCGGCGGAGAGTCCCAACGCGCCTTCTGCCGTGCACCCCCGCACAAGCCCTCGGCAGCAGAGAAGAAGCTTTGCAACGGAGACAACAACTCCAAGTGGGTAGGCACACAGCAGCACTCTATGCGCAGAAGCAGACGTAGAGAGAGAGAGAGAGAGAGAGAGAGGGGACCACACCACGACTCCTTTCTGTTCGGTTTTTCCGCGCGGCAGGCGGACGCCAACGGCACCGAAACAGCAGCGGCGCCGGCACAAGCACCGGAACCGGAACCGGAACCGGCGGCGGCGGCGGCGGCTGCTGCTGCTGCAACGGGAGCAGCTACCGCCGAAGGGGGTGAGAAGAAGCTGTCCAAGGTACGCACCGTTTGCCGTAGAGTGCTAGGCCTCTCCCAGCTAACCTCTTACGCTTTATCTAGACTTGGAAGTGACTCTCGCCACC
This sequence comes from Ectocarpus siliculosus, assembly GCA_000310025.1. NCBI lineage: Eukaryota > Phaeophyceae > Ectocarpales > Ectocarpaceae > Ectocarpus > Ectocarpus siliculosus. The sequence continues at coordinate 1,481,193 of FN649731.1, read as the reverse complement.
GATGCCGACCATACCCGTGTACCTGCAGGGCTCACCTAAAGCGGAAGCCCTAGCGCAACCTACACCGACTTTGGTTTGGACAATGTCCAAGGTTTGGACGATGTCCGAGGCTACAATCTGTTGTCATTTATGGTGGTAGACACGTCCATCGTGTGCAGCCGATTACCCTAATGGGAGAGAAAGACTCGGGGAGACTGGAGCAGTAGCCTTAGCGTTTTTTTTTGTTTTATGTAAGCATGTTGGATACAGTATGCAATCGGGGAAGTTGGGTTAGGGTTAGGGTTAGGGATAGAGTCTGCGTGCCCCCCTCCCTTTTCTTTTTCCTCATAGCTTACTTTCTCGCGAAGGCGGTCCGGCCGGAGCGAGCGTCGCAGGGTGTGTGGCATCAATTTGTGTGTGCCCATTCGCTGCAACTGCTGTTGTTGTTGTTCCTCGCATATATACATTCGTGCGTAAAAAACACGGCAGAGAAGCCGAACCTAGGACATTGGACGCCCTACGTTGTGTTGCGTTGGACCTGTCACATGGAGACACGGCGAATATCCCAACGAGTAACAATAAGCCTACCCGCCCCCCCCCACACACTTCCACTGGAGCAACCTGCCGTGCCCTTCTCTACATTGAAGCCACCGTGAAATTCGTTCTCGGCAAGACTTGTCCAGGACAGAATATTCCTCGGCTCTGCCAGAGACCTTCTTGCTATGTGGGGGAAGGCGTTTTTCGTAGACTTGCCGCTGACATTGCTGTGTTTTGTGGGCTGCTTCCGCAGCAGCTGAAAAACATGCTCGAACGCACACACGCTATCCTGTCGGTTCCTCGATATGCCTGGTGCATGCTCCTCCTGTGTTCCTGTTTTGTGTTTCTGGCGCACATGTTGGCTATGCAAACGCAAGCATGTCCCACTTTTGGTATACACGAAGGGAATTGTCTGTGCAGAAGGGCAAACGAAACAATTGACATACATTCAACTTTCACCGACGGTTTCCCAATCCTTGGTGCGTTTTCCGCTGTGCAATTTGCGGCGGCGGCGGCGGTGGTTTCCATTTGAGCAGAACGCCATGAAGAAGCTGGCGAAGTCAGGGGGCAAGAAGAAGGAGAAGAAGAAGTTTGCACCGCCGGCCGCTACCAGCGAGAAGAAGAAGGAAAAGAAGAAGGCCGCGGAGGTGAGACGCAAGAAGAAAATAAAAATTGTGGTATCGCCGCACACAAGAACCGAACCTGCGAGAATCTGTGGTTTTGGCGTCTCTCACTGCGGCAGTAGTAGACCGGGTCCGAGTCTCGGGGCGGGCTTAGCGCCGAAACTGTTCACTCGTTTGTGTTTGGCCCTGGGGGTGTCGGGACCCTCAAACTCACAAGCGATCGATGCAGCGTATTCCAATTGCTCCAGTGGGAACTCAACAAATCCGGCGTGCTCTGCACGTACAGTACACACCCAACGAATCCGGCTTGCCACGAAGTACATACGCGTGGCACACGGACAAGTTTCTTTTTTTTTTGTTCCGAATCTGTGTTGTGCGTGTGGCGTGTCCCGCTTTAAGGTAATCGTGACCTACGACGGGCCGCGGGACGGAACGAAGAAGGATGTCTCCGGGGACATGCCGGCGACGTACCAGCCCCTCTACGTGGAGGCGGCGTGGCAGGAGTACTGGGAGGCGGCGGGTTTCTATACGTGCGACCCGGCGAAGGCGGCGGTGAGAGGACGGGGGACGGGGGATGGGGGGGGCGGGGAAGGGTGCCGTTCGAGAAAGTACGGGAATGAGGAAGAGGCAGACGAAGAAGAGAGAGAAGAGAGAGAGGAGAGATAGAGAGAGGAGAGATAGAGACAGAGACAGAGACAGAGACAGACAGACAGACAGACAGACAGACAGATAATGGTTCCGTATCTTCAAAGTGATGCGTACGTGGTCACGGCAAACAAAGTCAGGCAAGGCAACGGATGTCCTTGTTTTTTTGTGTTTTTTTCATTCCGTCTTTCTTGTTGATTTTTTTGCCGGGGGCTTTGTTTCTTCTTGCGTGTTTTTCGCCAGAGCATGCCGGCGGACAAGAAGTTCATCATGGTTATCCCGCCGCCGAACGTCACCGGCTCCCTGCACCTTGGGCACGCCCTCACGGCGGCCGTCGAAGACACGCTTTGCAGGTATGTATGTACATGTATGTACATGGTGGACGAGAGAGGTGCGGCTCTTAAATAGCGTGGGGTAGGCACACGGGAAGGGGTTGTTGGGGGGGGGTCGTGTGAGAGAGGACGGGCGGAGTAGAAAACATTCTCGACGCAAGATCTGTGTTGCGTTTTTGTTTTCAAGAAGGGGGTCCCGTAGAACGTAGAACGGGTACCCTAGTGCACAGGAAGGAAGCGGCCTGTCGCCCCGGACAGCAGGGGTATGGATGACATCACATGACACGCTGCTGTTGCGTGGGATACGAAACAAAACGAGCGGTGTTTTTTTTGTTTTTTTGTTTCGCAGGTGGCATCGAATGCTCGGCCACGCCACGCTCTACGTCCCGGGCACCGACCACGCGGGGATCGCGACGCAGTCCGTGGTGGAGAAGAAGCTCAAGAAGGACGAGAACGTCACACGCCACGATCTCGGGCGAGAAGAGTTCGTCAACGTGCGTTTTTTTCTCTTTCGCGTTCCGTTCTTTTTTCGTTCCGTACCAACAACCAACCACAACGAACGTCCTTCTCGTTTCTTATTTTACCGAGTTTTGTGTTGTTTTTCTCGCAAGGTATTGCTCTGGGTGGGGAGTCGCTGTGCACTGTGGTCCCGCCATGTGCGCACAGCGTCGTGTCGAGAGTGGCCTGTTGTTGCCCAATCTCGTCGTCACTCGGCTACCAGAGCGTCAACCTGTGCTCATGCCCAGCGCTGCTGCTTTCTTCACAGCGGCAGGGCCACCGCTACCCTCTCGACTCGCCGGTCGTCCCCAACGCCACACGCTACAGTCATGCATTCGACGAAACACCTCCCCCCCCCCCTCTCCCTCGGGTCCGGGTCCGTCCGTGTGCATCTCTCCTTTCTTGGTTTGTTTTTTCTGTTGTGCATTTTGCTTTTCGACCGCAATGAATTTGGTGTAATATGTACAGCGCGTGTGGAAGTGGAAGGATGAGTACGGCGGCAAGATCACGACCCAGATCCGAAAGCTAGGGTCCTCGGTGGACTGGAGCCGGGAGGCCTTCACCATGGACGCCAACCTGTCACGTGCGTATACAATACCCATTTTTTTTTTTTTTTTGGCTAACATGTCCCATGATGGTAAGTGTCCCCCGAACAATCGTGTATGTTGAACACTCGACGCCGCGGAGAACAAAATGTCTCCTCTTCCTGATGAGCCTGTCAACGGCAGCAGCAGTTTGAGAGTCCAATCTCCCAGCAAAACATCGCCAGCTTTCCCAAGTCTCGCCCCCCCCTGTTCTTTTCTGTTCTCAACCATGAACCCCAGACCCTCGGAAATACTAAATATTGGAATCCCCAACGCCCTCAACCCGATCTCTGACGTCGCGTGTGAGCAGGCGCCGTTACGGAGGCGTTTTGCCGGTTCCACGAGTCTGGCCTCATCTACCGCGACACCCGCCTGGGGAACTGGAGCTGCGCGCTCAAGTCGGCGATCTCGGACATCGAGGTGCGTAGGAAGGAGACCACGAAGAAACCCGAAGAAGCCGGTGTTGTGCCTTTTTTTCACCCGCCGTTTGTCGTGTCGTGCTATTTACATACGTAGAATAGACATGTATCGTTCCTAGATTTTGGTTTTGGGCAAGACAGACACGCACAAATACACACGCGCGAAGCAGCCGCGCCGAGACTGACGGAGTTTCACAGGTCGGCCGGTTAATGCAGCCGATACCCTGAACAATATACGCACACACGCTCGCAAGCACTACTTTTTTGTGAAGTATTAGAATTGGCCATTTAGTGAGGTGTACACACCTACTATCGGATGCCCGTTTGTTTTTTTTTTCGCCGGCGAAAAGGTTGACTACGTGGACCTGGAGGGCAAGACCTACATGGCCGTCCCGGGGCACACCAAGAAGCCGAAGTACGAGTTCGGTACGATGACACACTTCGCCTACCGCGTGGAAGGGGGGGAGGAGGGGGAGGAGCTGGTGGTGGCCACCACTCGGCTGGAGACCATGCTGGGAGACACGGTAAGCATTTTTTTGTGTGGAAAGTACGACCCCCCAGGGAGGAGGGCAGGGTTCGTGGTCGTCAAGGCATGGTTGTGGTACAGCAGTACGGGCCCGCGGTTGAGCTATTTTTGGCAAGAAAACAGAGGCTCACGTTTTCTCGAAAAGGCCACCAATCTGCTGCACGCAGAGAATGCGCGTTGAAGCTGTTGTTAGTAGTACAGCGGTGGCTGTCGTGTGATTTTTAGGTCGGGGTGCGAGGTGCGATGTTCTGTAGGTTGTGTGCTTGGTGTTTGGCTCTCTCTCTCTCTCTCTCTCTCGCGCGCGCGCGTATGCAGGCAGTGCCTGGGATCAGGTGCTGTCAGCTGTCTGTTTTGGTGCGTACCAGCATTTCGTTTCGTTTCGGGAGGCGCTACTTGTAGGAACAGCGGCAGCAGCAGCAGCAGCAGCAGCTACAGAGAGAACAAAATGTGTGGAGAAGTTTTTGTATCGTGCCTTAACGACGACCTTTCATTCTCATCAAAAGACGTTGCACGTCGATGTATTCTGCTGCCGCACTTCACTCCCATCCAAACATTTTCGTCACTTCACCGTGGTACACAGAGTCGTAAGTCTTCCTTTTTTCCAGCTGGTGACCCGGTGGTTCTTGTGTGGTACGATGCTCCGTGTTTGTTCTATCTTGCGTGCTCGTGTTGTTTCTTCAACAGGGAGTTGCCGTGCACCCGAAGGACGAGCGCTACAAGAAGTTCCACGGCAAGACCCTGGTGCACCCCTTCACGGACAGGAAGATACCGGTCGTTCTGGACGACGTCCTCGTCGACATGGAGCTGGGAACGGGAGCCGTTAAGGTATGCATACGGTGGCGAATTTCTACCACGTTGCCATGTGCAGGAAATCGAAGCACTGCGCACGTGTGGCAGGATCTCGATCGGCTGCGGAGCAGTAAAAAGTGTGACTTCTTGTACAGCATTGGACAACGACTCAATTCCCCCTGTGCCTGGCATGCATTGTGTCAGTGTCGTTCGTATGTGAAGGGTCTATGCGGAGCAGGTTCGTTGTGTGTAGTGTTTGCTCGACAGAACGGCGGGCACTCAAGACAGTAGAAAGGATGAATCGAGGTGATGGGCGGTGTGCGTATGTACGCGCTTTTTTTTGGGGGTGTGTGTGTGCTCATAGTCGTGCATGCCGCAGTCGTTAGACCATTGACCTCGCATCCCTACAAAACCGGGACGGAGCACGACGGGTTCTCACCGCACGAGGGGGGGAGGGAGTCGTGCATGCCATAGTCGTTAGACCATTGACCTCGCATCCCCACAAAGCCGGGACAGAGCACGCCGGGTTCTCACCGGAACAGGCTCTCACATCACCAAGCGCGAAGCGCCGTGAGGTATTTGGCGAGTCGCATGAAGGGTGAGCTGCATCCTGCTAAGGGTGTTCGGCATCTTGTGCTTACTTCCTTGCCTGCGGATGACACCTGCGTATGACTTAATTTATTTTCTGGTGCTTTCACTTCCAGAGACAGCTGTAAGCGGTGTGTAACTGCCTCGAGGGTGCTTGACCAATATTAACACAACGTGCGATTATCCCCTTTGCGCGGAGTCAGGGTTCTCGACTCCGCACAACATAGTCTACTCGACCACCATTCATGGTTACCGCAAAAAAAAAAAAAACGAAGGCAAAAAAAAAAAGCGGTAACCTGGTTGCCGAGCTCACGAACCGATCGGCTTGTTTTACAACATCGCTGCCAAGCGACGAAAACCCAAACTCGATGGCAAACACCGGGGGCGGCGGCTTGTTTTACAACGTCGTTGCCAAGCGACGAAAACCCAATCCCGATGGCAAACATCGGGGGAGGGGGGGTGGGGAGGGGGGCTTTGATCGCGCTAACGGGCTCCCTTAGCGAGAGGCGTGAGGGCGACGGCGTCAACAAGATGGCGGGTATCGCTGACAAAGCAGGGTGTTGTGTGTTGTGTCTTTCTTGTTGATGTCATCGTTGCTGTTGTTGCTGTTGTTGTTGTTTTTCACGTTAAAGCCATTCGGTGCCGTAAGAACGTTCGTATGGGTGCAACCGGCGCGGACGGACCCCTTCCGTGGTCACAGGCTACTATCTACACCGTAGAAATCCACACCGTAGAAAATGGAGTCATCGCAAACACCCCCAAGACCGGATTCCAAAGCTCTATCCGTTACCCCAAAACACCAGTAGGGTTAACTTGAGGAGAAGCCGACTGGTTCGTGTAAGGAACGCCCTCGACGGTACCTGTCCAAAATGAAGCCATTCTCGGCAGTGACAGCCTCTTTGGTGGTGGAACGATCGAGTCACGGAAAGTCGGCTAGCACCATGAACTTGACGGCGTGATCACCGGCGCTGTTCCCGGGCACCACGAGTTCTAGGCTGAGGGCCCAAATAAACAAATAAACACTTTCAACGGTCCCATTTCTAAGTTATTGTTGTTTGTTGTTTGTTGTTGTCTCATAAAAAATATCGTTCCGGTTCTCTACTCAGTACCTGCTAGTATTATCCGTACTTGGTCCATCTGACTCGGGGCGTGCTTCCTTGTTTTCTTTCCTCTGTCGCCGCCTCCGCTCTCCTGTGCCGTGCTGACGTCAATGGGTCTCTCTCTCTCTCCGCGTTTTGAGTAGATCACCCCGGCGCACGACCCGAACGACTACCTGTGCGGCAAGAGGCACAACCTGCCCTTCATCACGGTCCTCGGGCTGGACGGGGCCATGAACGCCCAGGTATACAGTACGGTGTTTGGTGCTGTTGTTGTTTTGCTCTTTGTCGTTGTTCTTGTCCTCGCTTTCTTCACCGCGCAATTGTGTTCGAAGTGTTGTTGCACATATTCCAATCGTAACAATATGTTGTCTTGTTGCTATTTTCACCTTCCCTTTTTCGCTCACTGTTTTGGATAGGTCATCAGCGTGTGCATGTTATGTACGTGCGAAGTGTCTCGGCACAACGGTTTAGCTCAAACCCTCCTCCCGCACGGCAGACGGCCTTCCTCAACGTATCTGCCTCCAATCCTAGTAATATAGAAGTATGCCTTTGAGAACACGGGGGCAGAGGCATGCGAGGTTGACTCGGAGATTTTAAGCTCGATACACTGTGGGGGTATGTCAGTTGATTTTGTATTTGTCGGTTAAGGCTTGGGTCACAGTGTTGTCGTCGTCGAGAAGGCGGTGGTGGGTAATTTTCGAGAAGATACCGCTGTATCCACGCGTTCGACCGTGGCAGAGAACGCGTTTTACGCCCGGATGATGTCGAGCCGCCGTGGAAGAAGGAAAGTCAAGCTCTATTGCACCAGGCTCGTGTGGGTGGTGTCTGTTTTTTGTTTTTGTTTTTCGACGTTCCACGGACGGTTTATGACATTTATTTGTCTTGCGATGAAGGAGACTTGGGCTGCTGCGCAGGGCTTGTGGCATGTATTTGTCTCGCGATGTAGAAGACCTGGGCTTCCCCCTCCTTCACCGATATCGCACCCGACACGCATCGTCTATTTAGTGCATGGAACCATGGGCCCAGGGTCCTCGGTGGATTCGTGTTGGCTCTCAGTCGATCCGCCGCCCCCGATGATAATGCATGCACGATTTTTCCCTCAACATACTTGCTTTCCGGTGGCTGAAAATCTTGGCCGCATGCCGCTGTACGTGCTACTCACGACAGGCGGGGGAGTTCGAAGGCATGATGCGTTACGACGCTCGCGTGGAGGTGGAGAAGGCCCTGGAGTCTAAGGGCCTGCTGAGGGGAAAGGACCCCCACAAGATGCGCCTCGGAGTGTGCTCTAGGTCCGGCGACATCATCGAGCCCATGATCACGCCGCAGTGGTGAGTCGGCGGATATCACTCTCTCTCTCTCTCTCTCTCTCTCTCTCTCTCCCTGTCTGTCTGTCTGTCTGTCTGTCTCTCTCTCTGCTTCTTATGAGACAAGCGAGAGGCAGTGTCATGAGCAGGAAAACTACGGGGGGGATGTCTTGTTGTTGTTGTTTCTGTTGTTGTTGGCGTCGTTTTTTGTTCTGTTGGTTGGTCTGGTGACATGGTCGAGCCCATGGCCACACCGGGGGTGGTGAGTGTCGCGTCTCTGCTGTGACATGTAGCGAGAGGCACCAGAGCAGCAGTGTGGGGGTTACTCGTTGTCGTTTGTTGTTTGGTCTGGTGCGCATACATGGCCGAGCCCGCGAGCCTCCCGCCATCGTGAGGTGCGCAATGAGATCACGAAGTACTATTTACTCTGCCAACATCCATCTGTCCGAGTTTCTCTTCCGATTTCCATCACTGTGTATTTACCCCCAAGTTGATTTGTGTTCCGAATCCACCGTTCTCGAACCAGGTACGTGAAGTGCGACCGCATGGCGAAGCGGGCGGTGGACGCGGTGAAGAACAAGGAGCTCAGGATAGAGCCGCCCATGCACGAGAAGACGTGGTACCAATGGCTCGACAACAGCAGGGACTGGTGAGACAGCGCAGAACGAGAGAGAGGGAGAGAGACAGCGACAGAGAGGGACAGAGGGAGAGAGAGTGAGACAGAGGGGCGGGGGGAGATAGGTAGACAGGGAGAGAGAGAGAGACAGAGAGGCAGAGAGACAGAGAGACAGAGAGACAGAGAGAGGCAGAGAGAGACAGAGAGAGACAGATGCAGAGAGGTACAACACACGGCAGGGCACGCCGGCAGTCGATTTTGAGGCAAGGGGCAGGTCTTGTCTCTTAGCCTTGGGCCGAATAGTTGTAAGGTGTGCGTAGTGGAGGGGGGACAGCGGAGAAGGAGAGGAGAGGGACATGCGTGAATGTAGTGCGGGGCCCTCTATAGTGCGTGTGCCTGACATGGTGCGGGTGAAAACAACATCCAGGGAGGCCCCTCCCGCCCTGCCCTCCCCCTTCCGATCACCGACCTCTGGAGCTCCTTTTTTTTCTTTTTTTTTTATGTTCCGTCAGGTGTATCTCGCGCCAGCTGTGGTGGGGGCACCGCATACCGGCCTACTTCGCCTCTGTGGAGGGGGAGAAAGCCGTCGACCAGGCAAGATTGCTGCCCCCCCCCCCCCCCTTTGGTTTCCGTCGTCGTGTCGATTCAGTACGAACCATGGCCGGTTTGCTGCTTGGATTGTGGCGTACTTGTGCCGAGAATCTCGTCTTTTGTCTGGTGGTGGTCGAAAAATTGGTACGGTTGATACTATTTTTGCCGTCGCGTTTGGGTTCCGATTTGGGCTGTCGTGTGTTGTTTTATTTTTGTTCTCGCTCGTGTCGCGAGGCATGTCTTCTCTCCGCATATATGCGTGTATATGCGCACGCCTCCGTTGCGCGCACGCCTTATGTACCGTTGTCGTGTTTCATCCTCACCTTCGAACACGGGCCTTGTCGGCGTTGAAAGGCAAGCGCTACTTCCGGAATCGTATAAACCCCGCCCTTTGCACGGCGTACCTACCTACCCTACAAGCAGAGCATGTTTGAGATCATGGTTTGGGGCGGTCTCAAACACACACTTTTGTGTCGTTTCCTGCCCGCTTGTTCTCACAAGATATTCTTTGTCGCTGATGAAGGCCGTCGTGCCCATGACCACCCCGTGGGCCAACAGCAGGCTCACCTTCAGGAGGTCATCGGGGGGTGTTTGTGCCAGAATGCCTGGCAAAATACGCTGGTCAGCCCCCTGGGGCGCGTGGGGACAGGTCGATTCCTGCTTTCGAGAACGACTGGCTTGCACTCGACCAAAATCCTCCCTCTCGACCCCCCCCCCCCCCCCCCC
>FN649731.1:1428697-1471162 GCA_000310025.1 Ectocarpus siliculosus | reverse complement strand
TTCCGGTATGTTAGGGTTTTGGGGGGGGTTTTAAAACCCGTTTTCTTAACGGGGGGGGGGATGTGTTAGGGGGGGTCCCCCCCACCCCTTTTTTTTTTAAGGACCCTTTTTTTCCCCCCCAAAAAGGTTCCCCCGAACAAGGAAACCCCCCCCCCCCTTGGGTTTTGGGAAAACAAAAAGGGGGGGTTCCCCCCCCCCCCCCCCCCCCCCCCCCCCTTGTGCTACCAGGTGTGCCTGAGCCAGGACGAGGACGTGCTGGACACGTGGTTCAGCTCGGGGCTCTTCCCATTCTCGGTGTTCGGGTGGCCGGACGTGGACAGCGAGGACCTCAAGGCCTTCTTCCCCACCACGCTGCTGGAGACGGGCATGGACATCCTCTTCTTTTGGGTGGCCAGGATGGTGAGCTCAATGAACCAACGTCGGCAGAGAGAAGAAGAGGCATCTTGCGAGTATCTGTACCCGGAGGAAGCATGTCAGGGGGACTTTCCAAAATGCGTAAATATTTCGGGTGTATGTGGCGCCAAACCAAGAAATAGTGTGAGGATGGCCTTGACCTTGAAAACGGCGTCTACGAGGGTGCCCACCCGGAGGGGAGAAGATCTGGGAGAGTTCCGAAATACGAAAAATGGCGGGGTGCAGGGGGCCAACACAAGAGAACCAGCGGGAAGTGTGGGGCCGACACAAGGAAAATAGCGTGTCGTGGGGGTGGCCTCGGCCTTGAAAACCGGGTCTGCGAGTAAGTCTACCCGCAGGGAGCAAGCCTTGTGGAGTTCCAAACACGAACCATAGCGGTGTGTGTGGTGCCAAGACAACGAAAAATAGCGGGGTGCGGGGATGGCCTTGACCTTGAAAACGGGGTCGCATGTCCCCAACGTCCGTCGAGGACGAACCCCCTCTTGTCTTTTAAGGGGTAGTCCAACATGTAAACTTGTCGGAGGTTTTTTGTTGGTCGGCGGGGATGCCGACATGGCGGCAGGAGACAACTGCAATAGCCGAGTCGAGTCTAGTCGTTTTGATTGGGTTTTTGTGCTCGAGTTCGGGAGTGGCAGGCGGGGACTTAGTTTCAAGGAAGGGCCGCAACTGTTTCAAGCGGGGGTGGGGGGCTGAACAGCAGTGTATTTTGTTCTTTGAGGATCGATGGAAGCCCTGTTCTGCGGAGGGTTGTTTTCCCTTCACCGCATCCGCGAGGATCAGACGGCGTGTAGACGAAAGGCCGTGCGCGCACGGTTTCGCCGACGCCCGTATCGGTGTGTTCCCTTTGGTCTCGTGTCCGGGTTGGTCACTTTTCTTTCCTGGACGGCAGCAGAGAGTAAGCTTTTACTTGACATGAACGTTTGCGGCACTTTTGGTGAGTGTATGAACAGCTGTGGAACTTTCAACCGATGTATCCCACGGTTCGAGGCGGTCTTCGTGTAGCCAGCCACCACCCGTGCGATCAAAAGACGGAAATCACGGCGGAACATGGCGAGACCGTACACACCGAGAAGAGGGATATGTACCCCTCGGGGGTACGCACGTGGTAGTGCAGATGGTTCCCCGTAACCCCCAGAGGATGAGATGGGGGTACGTACGTGATAGTGCGGGCGTTCCCGCGTAGCCCCCAGAGGATGATGTTGCTCGTCCTCCCTCCTGTGCACAACGGTCAACCAACGAGCAGGTGATGATGAGCCTGGAGCTGACCGACGTCCTGCCGTTCAAGACGGTCTATCTCCACGCCATGGTCCGGGACAAGTTCGGCCGCAAGATGAGCAAGACCCTCGGAAACGTCATCGACCCGCTAGAGGTATAAAGGACTACGTTGTAAAGTGTCTGACGGCTATGATGACAATCTAGTTGGCAGAGGAGGTCCGCAGGCTGTTGTTGTTGTTATTGTTGTTGTTGTTGTTGTTGTTGTTGTTGTTGTTGTTGTTGTTGTTGTTGTTGTTGTTGTTGTTGTTGTTGTTGTTGTTGTTGTTGTTGTTGTTGTTGTTGTTGTTGTTGTTGTTGTTGTCATGTTGTTGTTGCTGTTCTTATTCCTGGTGGTGTTGGTGTTCTCGAGGAAGGCAGCTAGGTTCTCGTGGCGGTCAGCCTATCTATGGGAGTCCGCGTCCTCCAGACCTTTCAGGGGCATGTTCAGGTCGCGGTGGCGGCATGTATGCTTCACTGTTTTCCGTGCCGTTGTCCTGAGCGCAGGTACTATTGCACTCTCTTTCGGTCTTTGTTTCGTTATTTTTTTTCTTCTTGAAATGAAGAAACACGGCGGTGGGGCTTGTGCCACTGTTACAACGGCACATCCGCTGCGATTAACAAGATCATCTTTACGCTAGGGCGGTGAATTGTTTCGACCAATCCGGTGCTGCCTTTTGATATGCCACTCCTGTTTCGTTGTATTCTTGTCCAAGATTTTGCGTGGTCTCACTTGTTTTTCTTCTTTTGTACGTCTCTCTTCCCCGTATTTTTTTTGTCTACTTCTCCGAAAGGTGATCTACGGTTGCGATCTCGACACTCTGCACAAGAAGCTCGAGGTTGGGAACCTCCCCGCCAAGGAGATGCAAAAGGTATGTCTAACGAGAGAAAGACGGGGGGGGAGCAGATGCTTTCTCTCGGTCATGTTTGGCGGCCACTGTGTCTTATTTTAGGAAACATAAAATAATAACGCAGAAAGACTACCCGTTCACAGTCGAAGGGGATATTTTGAGAGTCTGTGCAGTGAGTGGAGGGAAACCGGCTGGGTGCTGGGATTTATTCGAGTCTGTTTTAAGCCTATACGCTGACGATTACATCAGTGATACCAGCTGGCGCTAAGCACGAAAACGTCTGCATGGGTTAACATAGTTCATTTTACAGTACATCCCCTGTAGTTCTCTACTGGGTCGACGACAACAACGTCGCGGAGAAGCCCGCCATTGTTGTGTCGTTTGTCATCAAATGTAACCTTCACACTGAACACGGCGCGGTGTCTTTTGACAACTTGCTGGTTTAGACTATTTGCTGTTGTGGATACGAAGTTATTTTAAGAACACGGTAAAAAACCTCCAGTTTAGTTTTGAATGCGTCTTTTGTTGAAAACCATGCCACAGCTTCAGAGAACCGGTTCTTTGAGCCTGGAGCAGTATGGTACAACGCAGCCTTCTCTCTCCCCTGTAGGCCGCTCGGTGGATGATGTCCGGTCTCTTTTTTTGTCCGGCCGCTTCGCGTGATACCCACCCCGATTCCTTGACCGTTGATGGTGCGGAATATTGTTTGGCACTTGAGCCTTACGACAGCCTGTTTGCCTTGCTGGGAAGCCGTTTTTTTTTTTTTCCCGCCCGTCTCACTTCAACCGAGACGATGCTGGCGTCTGGGCGAAGGTTGGTTGTTCAATGGCATCATTTTGAGTGCGTGCACTTGCTTGCTTGCTTGCCTTGGGGTGCTTGTCTCCGCGTTTTGATCACGATCGTTGGAACCGTCCGTCACGAGCAGGCGAAGGAGGGCCAGAAGATGGACTTCCCCAAGGGCATCCCGGAGTGCGGGGCCGACGCTCTCCGCTTCGGCCTCCTCGCCTACACGGTCCAGGTGTTTATGCCGCTGTGGGCTGTCACATGGTGTTTTTTAGACAAAATACGTACATACTCTCACAGAAAGACTACCCGTTGGAGATGTAACCACAGCAGAAGTCGAAGGAGATAGGTTGAAGTCTTTTCAGTAAATGGGGGGGGCAAAACCCTGCCGGATACTGGGCTTATTTTTTAGGTCGATTTTTAACCTGTACGCTTTGAAGTTTCGAGCAGTGATGCCAGCTGGTATTTCGTCGCCGTCCCCGTCAGCGTTGGTGCTGGTGCTGAAATCGTGTTTTGTTGCGAAGACGGCGACGATGGGGTTGTCCCGATCAAGCGCTACACCCTTGATTGTTTCCCACATCCCCTCGTACACCCACGTTGCCGAGGGCCTACTGCTTACTTTTGTTGTGCGATGTAGTCATGTACCTACACCGTTTTTTTAAAGACTACGGATTTGTAGTTTTTCGTTGTTGTTTGTTGCGGTTCGCTGGGTTATTGGAGTAAAAAATCCGTCAACTATGTGTGAGCTGCTGAGCCTGGGAAACGTCGCAAATGGCAACCTGGCAGCCAGCGTGTGGGCTGGTCCTGCGTCCGTGCCTGCTTGCGTTTTCATCCTGCATCACCCCTTGATGACACTGGTGTGCTCTCATGAGCCCACTCGGGAAGGATCGCTTGTATCTACGATATGTAGAGTATTCAAGACTACAATTCAGATTTTTTTTTTTTTTCTTTTTTGGTTCATTGATGTTCGCTGGGCTCTTCGAGTCGAAAACACGCCAGCTGCTGAGCTGCTTGAACTTGGAAAAGGTTACTGATGGCAGCTGGTAGCTTGTTCACACCCAACACGTGCTTTACTTTCATCTTTCATCACGCCTTGATGACTACGCTCTGATGAACCAACCCACTGCGGAGACGCGCCTTGCATTGACTTTATTTTATTTTATTTTTTTACTTGGAATGTTTTCGTCCGCCTACGAAGGGCCGAGACGTGAACCTGGACATCTCCCGCGTTGTCGGCTACCGCAACTTCTGCAACAAGCTCTGGAACGCCGTCCGCTTCGCCTTGACGTACCTCACGGACGCCAGCCCGCCGCTAGACCTGGCGTCTGAGCTCATCGCGGTGAGACAAGAAACGCACCGACCGCTTTCGCGAGAAATTAACTTTATAGTTTATGAGGAAATAGCACAGGAACGGGGGGTACGCAGACCGTATTCCTAACCCAAACCCTAACCCAACTTCTCCGATTGCATGCTATATTGAACATGTTTGCTTAAACCCTGCGAATTGCATGCTTTATCCTACATGTTTGCTTGAAAACGAAAAACCCTGCGAAGGGTACTGGATAAAAACACCGACGAGCCACGAGAAAGGAAGGTTGTTCTGATTGCCCTCCCCCCGGAACATACAGCAGTACCCTGTTTTTTATTTTTGCTTTCGGCGTTGGCCATTGTATGCAACACCTGCGGCTGTAAACGTGTCAGTTCTCGAGACAGCAGTGGCGTGGGGGCGGATGAGAAAAGTGTGCGCGTATGCATGCATACGACAGGGGAGTTGGCATCTGGTCGTTCGTTGCTTTTTCTCATTTCTTGTAGGTAATGTAATTTATGCCGCAAGACAACGAGGGAGACGGCCCGTATGAGTCCCTCTACCCCGTCACCGACTAATTTCGCGCTCGCGCTTGTGAGTTTTTTAGATTTTGCTTCAATCTCAACAGGACCTTCGTATGGTGTATCGACGACCCGTGTGAGTCCCTCTCTCCCTCAAATGACTATTTTCACGCTCGCGCGCGTGTGATTCTTTTAGATTTAGCTTTCAACCTCAAGAGGACCTTCGTCATGGTGTATCGACCCCCATCTAAGGTTTTTTCTTTCTCCGTGCTTGTTTGTGCCATCGCCACGGCTGCTGCGGGAGCGATCGTCCGATGCGTTGCGAGTGGCCGTTTAACCCTCTGGCGCTGGCCAAGTGACTTGACGACATCCACATGCCCGTGTGTGTGTTCGTCGGCGTGCCTGGCTGCCCCCCGTCCGTTCTGGCCGTCCCGCTCCGTCCTGTGTCTTTGTAGTCGTTGGATTCGGCGGCGCCGAGGGACCGTTGGATCTTGTCGAGGCTTAACGTGGCCGTCGCAGAGTGCAACCGATGTCTGGAGGAATACAAGTGAGTTGGCGAGCGCGATGGAGAACATGAGGCACCCGGTGCTGTGCTGTGTTGTGTTGTGCTGTGCTGCGCTGTGCTGCGCTGCGCTGCGCTGTGCTGTGCTTTGCTGTGGTGTGCTGTGCTGCGCTGCGCTGTGCTCTGCTGAGCGTTTGTTGCCTGTGTCGGGTGTGGGGTGGAGATGTTTCGAGATTTTCGGTCCTCGTTGCGGATTCTTTCGTGTGTGTATTTTCGGACGTGATTCGTTTTCTGAATCGCTGGCGCTACATTGCTGTCAATGTTTTCGAGAATGGGTGAGGAAAATCGGCCGTGTCGGTCTGCATATTTCGCTTTAGATACGAAGCGGATGGAGAACGGACGCTACGAGAAATTTATTCGTTGTTTTCCCGTACTGGGTGTCTGCATGAGGGTGAGTTCGAGCGCATATGCATATCCCGCCGCTGCTCGGCGTTGCGACTCATGGGGTGGTTTCGCCCAACCGGCTTTGCCGTGAAGAGTAGATGGTGCCGAAGCATCTGATTGTTTTCAGTTTCTTTCCCCCAGCACAACGTGTGATACGCCGACAGGTCTGCGTTCTGCGTGTTCTTGCTCACTACGGGTCCCCGAATTCGTTGTTGTTGATGTTGAGTTGAAACGGGTTTTCAGCTGACGAGGCGGTGAAATTTTTGGTCCGGTTGGTGTGTAACAGCCAACGCCGTTTCTGTTTCAACATGCACTGACGACGCGAGTCTTGTCCCGCTCATTTGCGTGTCTCTTGTTTTTGCGGCAACGTGTCTTTTCCTATCTACATCATCATCCGTTGGCGAACGAGGTTGTTGTCATCTTGGTGGTGGTGGTCGTCGTCGTTTTCACTTTGTCTCTTGTACAAACAAACTCCCATCGATGTCTCTAGGTTTGGCGACGCTACCCAGGTGGCGTACTCGTTCTGGCTGTACGACCTTTGCGACTACTACCTCGAGCTCATCAAGCCCGTCGTCGGCGACACGAGCGAAGGAAACAAGAAGGTGAAGAGAGACAGAGACAGAGACAGAGACAGACGCGAGAGGACACAATCTAGTCGGTCGCCTCTTGTTGAACGCCTGCTGTCTTAGGTCTGCTCTTGTAGAAGCCCTCTTGTCCTTCGACTAGACGAAAAACCGCGGGTCCGTGGGTGTGCTCGGCACAGAGAAAGCGACATATGTTATTTTCATGGTTTGGTTGAGTTTTTGTCGATGATTTGTGTCGTCAAACCTTTTGGTTGTTGTCCTCCAAAGTTTAATGGGGATATCCCGTCGGGTTTTCGCGGTATTCTTTTCCTGGGACTTCCCTTGGCTTCCTCGATGTTGATTGGCAGCGATTTCAGTGGCGAGTACAAGGCCGTACTCAGCATACGCACCCACGCCCTTGGCTTCCGGTATTGTAGGGAAGGAGGGCTGAAACCGCCCAAAAGTCCGCGCCGGTGGACATCGATGACGTCACGATAACGTGGTTTTCAGCTTTGGATAAGCGTGGCTACTCGGGCCGCCTACTCGACCAGCGTTCAGACCTACGCCTGCGCGCGTGTGCGCTGTCAGCATGGGTTTGATCGCGCAGTTGATCACATGTCGCCCCCACCTTTGTGAACCTCCCTTCCCTCCGTTGCTCCCTGTCTTCCCCCCTGGCCGCGCCCGAATGTACGATCGGTTTCAAACTTGCCGGCATGTTTGTCGGGGTTGCGCTGCACCCGCCTCCAGGCACGCTCCATCGCGCAGTCGTGCCTGTACCTCTGCTTGGACTACGGCCTCAAGCTGATCCACCCTATCATGCCCTTCGTGACGGAGGAGCTGTGGCAGCGGCTCCCCGGGAGGGGAAGCATGGGTGAGAACGACATCATGGGTTGCAGGGTGTAGGATGAGGATTTTATTTCAGTGAACCCGTCTTGCGTTCGTACACTGCTCTCTCCCTGCTGTTGCCGGGCCTCGTAAATGACCGCTTCTGACCGCTTCGATCAGTCATGTCGCCAGTATGCTGGCCATGGCGTATGTCGTGTGTGCTGTGCAGCTGTTATCAAACACCTGGCCATGGGTGGGAAACCTTATCGCCAGCTGCTGCTGTTACTGCTGCTGCTGTACTGCTACTGCTGCTACTGCTGCTGCTGGGCGGTTGATTAAGTTTTGTTTTTCTTGTGGTTGTGTTCCGTGCAGTCACCCATGCCTTTCGCTCTCCCTCCTGGTCGTCCCTCTACCTGTCCCGGCTCACCCGCCCAACCTAAATCCTGTAGGACCTGACCTTTTCAAGTATGTAACCATCCTGCACACTTCAACCCATAACGCGTGTCGCCGCCACCGCTCTCGGTCCTGTCAGGCCCAGAAGAGGCCCCGTCGATCATGGTGGCGCCCTACCCCCAAGCGGACGAGCGCTTCGCCAACCCCGCGGCCGAGACGGACATGTCGGCGGTCAAGGCGGCCATCCACGCCGGCCGGTCGCTGCGGTCGTCCTACGGGATAGTGCCCTCGGTGCGTGCGTTTGTAGTCTCTCTATTCTCTTGCTGGCGAGTCGCTCGCGTGTTTTCGCGAGAAGCGGCGTGTTGTGCACGAGGCCTTGGATGCAAGCCGTGTGCAGCGGTAGCCGTAGCACGAGCGAGAACAGAGATAGGTTCGGAAAACCCGTGACAAGTTTTTTGGGACCAGTGGGATTTGCTGGTACTGTATCGCTGTTTTTGTGAGTTGCTCGGTGTGTGTGTGTGTGTTTTGTCTTTGCCACGTTGTGGTAAAAGCCGTCTTCGTTGATCGATCTGCATCTCGAGTCGACCAGACGCGAAGATCTGCCTGCATACCACATGGTGCGTCGTGGGTGTTTTTTTGCAGCTTTCGTCGTTGCGGTGGGCGCTTCTTTTCCCTCCTCGTGCCTGCGTCTGTTCGTGCGTGTGCGTTTCCTTTGTTCTCGTCCAACGGGGGGACTGTTTTTTTGTTTTTTCGTGTCGTGTGTGTGTCGTGAGCCCGCCTCACGTTTGCCAACCCACGCATTTGTGTTTTTCCATGTCTCCTGTGTTTCTTGAGCTCGCCTCACATGTACGAACCCACCTCTTTTTTTTTTTGATGTTGCTCTGTGTCGGGGTGCGTCGTGATCCGCCAGGCGAAGGCGGAGTTCTACGTCAAGTCCTCGTCGGAGGAGCGGCATAACGTCATCACCAAGCAGGTTCGTCGACTCACGATAGAGTGGCACTATCATTGACTTACTGGGGGTAGGACTTAGACGGTTTATTTTTGACAGCAGCAGCGGCAG
This sequence comes from Ectocarpus siliculosus, assembly GCA_000310025.1. Lineage (NCBI taxonomy): Eukaryota > Phaeophyceae > Ectocarpales > Ectocarpaceae > Ectocarpus > Ectocarpus siliculosus. The sequence goes on along the minus strand of FN649731.1, from coordinate 1,462,249 downwards.
CGGCGGCGGCAGAAGCGGCCGCAGCAACGCCAATGTTGTAGGAGTAGCAACAGCAGCAGCAACAGCAGCAGCTCATGAGATCCCAAACATCTGTCTGGCTCACTTTTCAATGAGGGCCCGCTAAAGGGGAAAGACCCAAAACCCACGCCGCTTCCCGCTTCCTACCGATTCCACCTTTTGCTTTTTCTTCAAGCTCGTGCGTGCGTGTACAATCTAAGCCTGCCCCCTTCGATTTGCCGTTTTTTTCTTCTGCTGCATTTTCGTTTGAGCGGGTTCGTTGTCTTGACTCCCCCCCCCCCCCGTCCGCTCGCCTTGTTCTGATGGGGTCCAGCCGCGGGGTGAATTATCGTCTTTGCCCATACATCTGCCCCCCCCTCCTTGCCACTGCCTCTTGTTTTTTTGTTTTCCTCGTGATGTTTGGCCTCTTGCTGTTGTTGTTGCTGTTGTCATGTTTCAGGCGAGCGATTTCATCACCTTGGCCAAGGCGTCGACAGCGGTCCCGATCATGAACGAGGAGCCCCCCGAGGGCTGCGCCGTGCACATCATCGACGACCAGTCGCAGGTAGGAGGCGCGGAGAAGCTTTGTGTGAAGGAATTGCATCTCGCGGAGGGCGGGGCGTGAAAGCTATTGCTCTTGTCTCCGGATTTGTCGGTTTTCGCGCCTGACCGCAGTATATGTACCTCATGTGCGTATTTACGCATTCTCAGAACTTGGAGGAGATTGTTGTACCTGTTGAGTAGTTTTCGTGCATTTCATGGATGAAAGGGGTGCGGGAGACCTATCTGGCAATACTACTGTAGTTCAGCACTGTAGTAAATGTCTGCCCCCGCCGCGGGCGCTTTGCCGTCGTGTCAGGTGTACGTGCAGCTGCGAGGGATGGTCGACTTCGATGTGGAGATCAAGAAGCTCCAGAAGCAGGTAACCACGTACCGATCGCATCATCTTTGTTGTTGTAGCCAACAGGCCGTCAAGATGCCGCCGCCATCAGACAAGCGCAACCCTCATCCTACATGACCCCGAAGTCTCGCTTTTTTCTTTTTGTCTCCCGTCGCCTCTTGGTTGTGGTGCATTGATGTTCATTATTTTTTTCTCTCTTGGTCTTTTTTATCCAACCCTCTCTCGTATTCGCTTTTTTTTTTATTCCTTGCCGTTCTTTCTTCTTCCCGTCTCGTCTGTTTTCTTTTGGCAGCTGGACACCAAGATCGAGCCTCAGATCACCATGCTCGTGAAGAAGGTCAGTGCTCTTGCCCCTGAAGTCAATCTATTCGAAAACTTTTGGAGATTAGAGGGGACGCTCTGCGTTAGAACTTGGTGTAGCATTCCGGAATCCAAAATCACACCACCACGTACGCGGCAGAACAGCAGCAGCGGCAGCAGCAGCAACGGTTCCGTTGTTTCCAGTGTTTACGCCGTATGGGCCATTTGCTTCTGCTAGGGGTGATGCCGTGTTGGAGTGAGTTATTACGACATGCTGGCAGCCAGCCAGGCATATAATCACGCCAGGAATACACGAAATTTTGGTTGGGTTTGTGGTGCCCCTCTCTGCTTGCTCCCTCCGGTGAGTGCGTTCATGTATGTCGATTTGTCGCATTTGTTCCCGTCGAGCGTGGATTGACTGCTTGGGAGATTGATTCCGTCCCTAGGTGCACGAGACGGCAATGTCATGCCACAAGCACCTGGTCGAAAGGGACATGTTCGTCTTGTCGTGTCCCTCTTTTCTTCTCCCACATACATGGTGTGTATTGTCCACAGGATGCCAACGAAATGGACACGCGCACAGTTGACTATTTTCGGTTTTTTCCCGGCGTTATGCGAGTAAATCTTTTGCCGAACCAGACCCTAGATCTCACGGTGCGATGCGTCCCACACCATTTCTCGTATCGGTTTCATGATGACATTGCTACACTCCGGCTGACGCCTTGCGCCTTGCACTCATGTGTTGCTCCGGTGGTACACCCATCAAAACCAGTCAGGTCGATAGGCAAGGTGAACCCTCGCTCCCCTTTACGAGGACGAAATCTCCCCGCATCGACCACCCAACATGTTGCCGCTTGTTTCGAGTGAGTTGTTTCTGCTTGCAATCCCACCGCAAGTGTACATAGCTGCGGGCGAAAGGCTTAAATTTTCGCTCTTCTCGTGATTGGACGCGTGCTGTTTGGCCAAACGACTGGACCGTTTCAGATGGAAGCCCCCGGGTACGTGAACAAGGTCCCGGAGGCCGTCCGAGAGACCAACTCCAAGAAGAAGGCCGAGTTCGAGGCGCAGAAGGACAGCGTCCTCAAGGCCATGCAGCAGTTCGAGGGGCTCAAGATCTAGCTTGTCGACTTGGTCGTTCGTCTACTTGTTTTGTTTGTGGATGTTTCAGTAGTAGCAGCAGCAGCAGCAGCAGCAGCAGGAGTAGCACGGTCTGCTCGGTTTGGTAGCAAGGCGGGGGCTACTCTGAGGTCGTGTTACAACCCGGGGACCGGGGACCGCGTGGTGCAATGGTCGTCGTGGTTTGGCGTTGCCATGAAGGCGGAGAGCTCTAGAAGCCGAGCCGCCGCATGAGGCCTCGTTGCAGCATGCTGAACTTTGCCTTACTTCGCCTGCTTTGGGCCATACAGGAGCCCCCGGTCCTCTTGGTGCGGCAACAGCGCGAATCTGGTCGTTTTAAGCGCCCGATTGCGTTGCATGGAGGGTCAGTGTGATGCTGTGGCAGCAGCCAGGAGGATAAGCGCTTGTGTTTCTTGTCAGTTAGCGAATCAACGAAGTACACATTAGATGGAGATATCAAACGGCGGAATGTTGCGACTTTGTCTCTTTCTTCGCATCGCGTCGCTTGTGATGCCTCTCGTACCCCCGGCGTCGGGGTGATAGAAGCAGCCGTGGTTGTGGTTCTCTCTCTTAGGCATCTCACGCGCGGGGATTGCTCGTCAGAGACTGGAAATCCTCGCCCACGCCTTTGCGTGGGAGAAGCTTGTCGGAGGGCCGAGAGCAACCGCTGTAGTGTTGACTGCGTCTCCCCTCTTGCATCGTGTGGCTGAACCAGAATACGTGCAAAAGGAACACTGCTGTATTGTGCGTGAAGTGTGGAGGGCTGCTTGGACTGGCCGCAGCTTCGTATCATGTTCGGGGGACGAAAGTCATCGCAACGTGTGTACGCCACGTTTCTCGCTCTGTTCGTCCACCAGGCAGAGGACTACAGCCTATGTGGAGCTTGATGAAAAAATGCATGCGCTCCTAGCTGGGCAACACTTACCACGTGGTAGGACAGGTCACCACCTGTGGCATCCTCTATTCGAAGGCTTCTGGTTTCTCCTCCATTTGATCTAGACCCTACATAGATAGGTCGTCATTGATAACGTGACCGGTGCATGTGGGCGAAAGGGTACAAGTTGATCCTCGAGGGTAAGGCTCACAGCGAGTCGATCGAGCAGCCTGTAGTTGTCCGGGCGTATATCGTTCCCTGTCGCATGTGTCACGGCTGCAGCCCGGCAGACTGAGCTCGGTGAACCCACCGACGATGAAGAGCGAAGCCGGTGGGCGTGATGAACAGAAGATCTCTTCCCTCCCCCCCGTGGACAGCAAATCTCTGCCCATCTTGGAACAGGAGTGAATCTGGACATAACAATCCGCTCAGGTCTCTGCCCAGTGCGTCTTGGTACTGGTTCCACTGACGACGTGGACGCTTCCGTGGTCACGGGACAGCTACGCCAAAAGGTATACGCTTCAAAAAATAGTCTAATTTTGGAAAAAAGGCTATTGTTGTCTTTGTCTTCACATCAAAAACCGTCCCGGTCTCCGCTCAATGGCCCAGAAAATCATCCCAATCGCGACAAAGTGTAGTACGAGCCAACAATTTATCGAAAACCTGGGAATTGCGACTAGTCAAAACCCAGACTACACTTCTTTTTATCTATGTTAGCACATCATGTGCCTTCAAATATTTTTCATTCGGGCTCCCAGAAGTTGTACTACATCTTAGATCGCCCATCAGGTGCTCAGGTTAGACCCTACACTAAAACCAATAGTCTAGGGTCGATGTGTTCCATGATAGTACGACGGCTGTGTGTCCTTGTATACCAAGAACAAGAAAACACAAAAAAACTAACCAAATAGACAATAATAATAAGAGGCCCCAACTCAGACTACACAACTTCAGACGTCGCTGGCGCGACTTGTGTCGGGAAATATGACAAACAAATAATGTTACGTGGAAAACAGCAAAGATAGAGCCCATCGCTCCCGTTCGACACGCGATGCCCAACCTCAGCAGCAGTAACCCCGCGTGAGATGGAAAAGTACACGTAAAATGACACCCCCTTTGCTGTACACCCTGCCCCCCCTCGGCTCTCCTCCTCCCTGCGCCGTCTTAATCAAACGCGAACAGACCCTTCGGTTCGAAAAAGGACCCGCACAGGGTTCGAAACTCAGTGATGAACCAAAGACCACCTTGTATCATAAATGCTGGTAGAACGTACGCGAATCAATCTCCTAAAGCGGAAAACAAGAGGGCCGTCACTGGAGAAGCGATGTTTCATCTTCTCACAATCATCGGCCTACAATGCACCTTCCCCACCAAAACTCCACCCGGCGCAATTCAAACGTTCACCGAGTAGCACCCACTGAATCGACCACGCCATCCCGACCGCTTTTGCTTCTACATATGCATTCACCATTAAACGCCACCAACGGCAATCATGAACAGCCCCGACGACGTTTCGAGGTAAAGACTACGGGCAACGACGATAGCACAAATTTGTAACTGAAACGCCCTCGCGCCAGACGCCAGCAGCGACCCACTCACTCGTCGTTCACGGAGGGGGTGGGTGTCAGTGGTTATCGGACGGGCCTCAAAGCGTCCCGCTGACCGGGTGCGCCGAGTTGGAGTCTGGTGACATGCTTGGAGTGGCGACTGCCCCACTTGCTTGTGCAGATTCCGCTTGCGTCGATTGATCCTACACCGCAGACGGCCGAGGGCGTTGGGTTGGGTGACCCTACGCCGCCAGCCCATTTCTGAGGGTGGGCCGCCGTCTCGCGTGAATTCGTTGCAATATACCACCAATGCCACCGCAGACATTGCTGAAGCTCCGTCCTTTTTAAGTACGACGCGTCAACGGCAACGAACGGCGACGACGGCAGCGGCAGGAGCTCAACAGCCAGCCACGATTTGAGCCACTGGAGCTACGGCACGTACATTCTCAAGACTTCGGGCCAGGCGCAGCGGCGCCACCGGATGCAGACGGCCCTGTTGGGGGTGGCCGCTTGACAATCGTCGCCGCGTAAGGGTTCTTGGGGTATCCCGCTCGCTCGTCCATCAGACCTGTCGCCTCCGCCGCCGACCCCCGCCTCCCGAGCCCGGTGATCATGAGCGAGAACTCTCTGCCGAGGGTGGAGATCTCGTCGTCTCCGCGGCAGAGGAGGTAGTCCAGGCACGCGGTGCGGTTCACGGTGAAACGTCCCGGCGTGCTAACGTCGATGCCGCGGCCGTCGGCCGAGTCTCTGTCACATATTCGTGTGATCGGTAAAAAAACAAATCGTGATGAGGAAAGGGAGAGACAAGAAGAGCTCGGCGGGCTGGACGAAGAACGAATCAGCGCGCACTCGCCTTGGTTCGAGCGAAAATAAGGCATCAAGTGGGCCATCGAACAGCAAAACGAGTCGTTGGCTTTTCAAAGGTTGTACCACTTTTCGCTTGACATGCACACACTCGTATCGTTTATCGCACGTACAACTCGCAGAAGTCAACCTAACAAGCTAACGTACGTGCTTCGAGTACTATGACAGCATGAACAGCCTATGACAGCATGAACAGCCTAGGTCTGATGTTGTTCGAACAGGTTCGACTGCCACCTATTGCTATCGCTTCCGGTAGGACATTCTGGGTCACCACAACGTTGTGGGCACCCATGTAGCTCTGGCATTTTCTCACCTGGCCGAGTCCCTCCTGGCGCCCCACGTGGCCATTACACTGCCGAAGACGTCGGTCTTCGCCCCGTCCGCGGCGATGCTGCGTGCGGCTGATGTCATCTTGACGATGGGGCGCGTGATGGAGCCGGCCAGGAAGTAGACAGAGAGAGCCACGGCGACCAGGGTGAAGCAGGCGACGATGGCCGTCGTGACGATGATCTGGACGAAACGTAGAGAGAGAGAGGGAGAGCGGGGGGAGAGAAGGAGAGCGGGAGGAGGGAGGAAGACACAGAGGACAGACAGACAGACATGCAGACACGAACGAACGAACTATTTACTTCAATAGTTATTACGCTCATGTTCGAATTTCTACGACCTTGGGTTGGGCACAATAGAAGCCCCATTGTTTGGACTTGGGGGGTGCGTTCGTTGCAAACGATGCCATCCACAAACACATTGTTCTAAACAACGACGGCCATATCGTTGCGTTTGAACGAAGAACAATTAGTCACGCACACCACCAAACCACCGAACTATAGGCGTTCTTTCTATTTTGTGATGGATGTACCTGAACCGTGCTGTCCCTTATCGAGTCCGCCATTCCAACCACCGGCTCGAAGATTTCGTTCCGAGGAACGGCGCTCAGGATGTAGTGGGTTACCGTGCCAGCACCGCCGGAAGTGGCCGTGGCGAAGTTCCCCTCCACGGGGGCGGCGACCAGGATCCACTCCTCTGCTTGTCCCGAGAGCAGAAAAATCCGTAAAACATATATCAAGAAGGCGATTGCGACGAGTACCATCCGAGAGTGGCGAAAACGAGAGCAGGCCGGCAAATACTTTGGCCTGGACTCAACCACGGCATTCAGGCAAACGTCGGCTGCTGCATAGATTGAGCCGAAAGGAAAAAGTCGAGGAGGTGAGCCGAGGGATAGGTTCAGCAGCAAAAAAGGCCGAGAGAAATCAAACGATATGAAGCACGATCGTCGGTACATAGACGAGTCGGCTCCCACCGTCCCCGCCCACACGCACCACGGCTCGTTTTCTCACCGTCAACGCCGGCGGTAGACGTCGAAGTGAAGCTTTTGATCCCGCCGTTCTCGATTTCCGCCAGCAGGTCCACCCATTCGTCGCCGTCGCTGCCGGAGCAGATGCCGTTACCAATGGCGCAGACCTTGCTTCCGGAAGGCAACAGGTTATGACGAAATGCTTACAGGAGTGATGAATAAGGGATTGTGTTGTGCGGCGAACGGCGGGCGTGATACGCATTTATTTGTGCTTGTCCCCAAGGCCGCGACCTTTCTCCTGGTTTCACTTACGAGAACAACTATTTACGACCGTCACCACGGCATTGGTTACCAGAGGGTAACGTTGGGCACCGTCCGTTCACAACCTGTGAAGGATGGGGTGGGGAGGTTGCGATATTGGGATCGATCTTTGAACATGTTTTTGCTTGTCTATGCTGCCAGCCCGCCGTGTCGGTTGGGTTGACGCCAATGTCCCAGATGCGGGATCAGCTGCACGCTTCAGCGAGCAACTTCCGCACCCCAGGTTATAGTCGGTGGCCCAACCTGCCCACAACCCGACCTCTGGCACCACACCACAACACCACGCGATCACAGCCACGCTTGATGCATTATACCTATCAGACTTGATGCATTATACCTATCAGATAGTCCAAAACGGACAAGCACACAGGCCACGGTTGCGCACCGTTGGGGCTTCCTCCGTAGCGTCCTTGTCCCACACGCCGGCGGCCAGCACGATTCCATCCGCTGTTGCCAGGATAGAATAGCCGGTATTGAGGAAGTTGATGCCCTCCACTGACTCCTGCACTTGCTCCAGCCGCACATCCATGCCGACCACCCCCAGGAGGTTGCCACGAGTCGAACCCGAGTCGCTGTAAGCGCAGTGTCCAGGCGTGCGGAATCGGAAGGGTTGCGCGAGCACGGAGAAAAAACGCTCGGACACAAACTTGAAAAAAATTGTGGACGTCCGCCTTGAAACCTTGCTCATTGGACGATGCTGCCCATAGTGCCTTCCCTGAACAAGGTAAAACCAACGCCTACAAACATAAGATGAGGCTACCGGGGGGGGGGGGTGGTACCCTGAGTGTACACCGGCTTCTCAACGTTCTCGCAGTTAGCGGGTGCGGAGCAATCCAACGAGGAGCAATCAAGGCCGTCTTCTTCTTGTTCACCTATAGACGGCACGGGCCAGAGACAGCAACCATTCGTCGTCGATTGCGTCCTTGTAGGGATCGCTGATGATGGCCGCTCCGAGAGAAGTCCCCGAGTCGACAGCTGCATCCTCGGCTCCTTGGTACCTGCAGGAAGAAAAATGAGTTGTTGTTGTTGTTGGTGGTGGTGTTGCTGCTGATAATACGCCTTTTTTGCTACCTCCATCGCTCCCGCTGATGACGTTGCAGTTACCGCCGCTGCTGGTGTGGTGCTGTTGGAGCTTTTGGTAGAGGCTTGATGTAAAACTCCTCATAAGAGCTCAACCACTCCGCGTGTTCAAAGGAGAGGATGTACCGCCTTGCCTAAGAAACTGTCACGTGCCGCGGCAGGCCAGGAGCACCATTCGACAACATGCAACCCTAGTCACCACAGCTTCCCCACGGAAGAGGAATCACTCAAGCCCACGCGCCGGCGTGTGCTCTCAGCAAGTACTTATCAGAAAGAGAGGGCTTTTCGCTGTACACCTTTGCCGTGCATACTGCCACACGAAACACCTGAAGAGGGGACACGCCTTAGGCACTAGAGGACATATGCGGCGGAGGGAAGGGGCGAATACTGGGGACATTGGTTGTCGTTCTGAGTCCAGATAAGACCCTACTTCGCCGAGAGGCAACCCTTCACATGTCTCAATGTTGTGCAGAAATGCCTTACGCACGAGGTGGTCATATAACAATTATCGGCGTTCAAATTCCAGGGGGACTTTGCCGGTGACCGTAGGAAGGACCGATCGACTCTTTCCCCTCACACACGAAGGAAAGGGGACAGCAGCAAAAAAAAACAAAGCCGTCAGATTTCTTCTCAAACACCCGCGCCAGCAGCCAGGTTTGGCGTAATTGCCCTCGATCCCCTTTGCACCAGACTCTATACCGCGTACCAGGGGCGAACGGTCGGGTCGAAGCACGGAGCGATCGAACCGTCTTCCTCCACGTACTCGCACGCGAAGCGAGAGCCCTCCACCCCGCTGAGGTCCGTTCCCGGAAAATAGCGGATCGTCCGGCCCGTCGTCGAGAGCTCTACTCCAACGTAGACCCCCTTCGTGTCGTACGAGTTGATGTACACGGCCGGCCACAGCAGATCCAGCCGGGCGGTTTGGGTGATCGTGGCCATCTCGTCCTCCGGAACCTCGACTGTGTAGGACTCGGCATCAGCGTAGTACCTGTATGATACGGTTGATAGCGGATGGATACAGGCGGACGGCAGGGTGGACCACAATGGGTCAGCTCGTCGGTCTCCTCAACTTCACACGTTTTTGCACGGCCAGGACGAGGATGAGGATGAGGATGGGTAGGAGGAGGAGTAAGAGGAGGAAAAATGTCGAGACTTCGCCTACAGATAATTCATGACCTTGCCATTCCCAGCCCACACAAAAACATTATTAGCATCTGTCCCTGAGATGATGAGAAGGTAGCGTTGTATCCCGGCGGACGGAAATAATGATATGATACACAGAGCTTGTTGAAGGCCTACCCCATATCGCTGAGACGGGTAAGCCTTACTCTCCGGAGAAATCCAAACATACATGGGCCGCAATCATTTGGAGCACGCGTTGTTGCTGGGAGCTAGGCCTGTACTCCGTAGGCGATTTTTTTTCGCGATTTTGATACGCTAACTTTTCCTCCTATTTTCAGTATATTAACAAAAATCGACATCGAAATATCAGGCAATCGCCTACGGAGTACAGACCTACGGGAGCTGTTCCATACAGTCGTGGCAAAGGACGTCGTTGCTTGGACCCGAAAATAGACAACCCACCAGGTGCTGCGGGACAGGTCCACTTCGAAGCTCATTCGGGAGAAGTTCTGCAGGTTAGCTTCTGCGCTTGTTGCGATCTCAGTATCGCGAAGGTCGGTGTGGGCCGGGGTTAGCGGGTAACCCTCATTTCCGCCATCGAGGACTAGGTTCTGGGGTTGTTTCGTTCGCGCCGGAGAATGCCGTGAAACGAGGAACCGTTAGCGGGAGCAGAGGGTGTCGAACGGCGGCGTGTAGAAAAGAAGGCATTTTCTGCTCTACTTAGAGAAGCGGGCACGCTTACAACCTTGGTGTAGACTCTCAGATGTGCCTGCGGTCGACGACAAAAACTACGTGAACGCACGTGCTGTGTTTGTGCGATGGGCCTACCTCGAAGAAAATTCCACCCTTGTAACGCGAGGTTTTCACCCCCTTAACAACTGATGCTGGAGAGGCAGCGGTGTTTGGGCAGAGCCGCGTCATGTGCAGAGGAGATGTCCGACCCGTGTCTTCACATGTGGAACAGCGCCTTACTCGCACTCGTAGAAACTGACAAAAACACTTTCCACGGCTTTCGCCGCCCGGCTCAGCATGTTCCATATTAGATGACCGTGTGTGGGGTTCGTTTGGATCTGAATTTTCGAATTTTCTGAATCTGAGTTATCTGTCTACATTCACACCCCACCAGCGTCCGTTTCCTGTAAAACCGAGCTTGTCATGTTTGAAAGCAATAAAAACGTGAAATTTCCGTGAGTACTCCAAAAGGAAGAAAACATTGAGTGCTCGGATCGATTCCTACAGCAGATGCGCTTGGAGGCCTTGCTACACGGAGTACACAACGCTAGGAGGCACTTGTTTTTGTATTGGACGGAAGGCGGGCCCCAAACATCCTCTTCGATGATAAGATGCGTGGGCGTGTACTGCTGTAGGAGAGGGGAGCGGGTGAAGGCTGGTATCGCGGGCAGGAGGCTGATCTCGTCGTGTGATGAAGGGAGCACGCGAGAGAGATAGACATTTTGAAACTAGCATACACGTTTTATAGAGTAGGGACCAGGCGGAAGCAAAGGTATCTCCATGGCCCCAATGCACATCGTGTCGGAATGGATGAACGGACTACAGAGTTCCTCAAGATATATTCGAAACGGATGTTGGCCTCTATGCACCCGGCAGTACAGAGCGCGAAATAACACCGTGCTACGTGTGTTTATCGCCGTCAGCTCCCGAGTTAAATATCTACGGACACACTTCACTGTAACACGCGTGAACGCATTCTGTACAATCTCCGAAACACTGACCTCTTGACGTGCGTCCCTGAGGGCGAAGGCCGTGACGTCGAGCACCCCGTACTGGAGATTCCGGAACCATTCTCTGACGGCGGTGGCGGACTCCTCGCTGGCGTTCGTGAGGTGTCGCTTGATCTGGTTCTCCAGGCTGTCGCGGGCCTCGGACTTGGCCTTGTCGCCGATGAAGGCCGTCGTGCCCATGACCACCGCTAGGGCCAACAGCAGACTCACCTTCGATTTTGCATGATCATCGGGGTGTGTGTTTGAACTCGACCGCTTGAATCGACGTGGGTTCCCTTGTTGGAAGCAGTCTTATGTATCTGTATCCGCACGAAGACCTAGTCTACTCCTGCACGGTAGCCTCCTGTAGGAAATAAGTGCTGCTCAATGAGGTGGGGTTCAGACCACCACAAAGACAAGGAAGGAAGGGCCACTCCGTACAAAGAAGAAGAGTGTGCACGCGCGGCTAAGAACCTGGGAGTTGTGAATTCAGCATGACAAAAAGAAGCATGACATGGAGCATGTACGTACAATAGCAACCATGGTACAGACGGCGCCACCACGAAGAACTCCGGAGTTAAGATATCGAGCCTAAGAAAACCAAAATGTAAGAACTTGAGCACCCTTTGCGAGCTCACCCCTACACTAAAACCTATATAGCGACCGTTCTTTATCGCATTGCCCCAGGAACTAGCTAGTGAACCCAGCGTCGGCCGAAACCTAGGTGGACTATGTGGCGCGTTCGTGTGTAACTTGAACGAAAGAGAAGGCGCTCAGGAAAGATCATACGTTAAAACCTGTATGGTCTATATGTGGAGGTGTAGAAGTGTCAGCAGTGTTTACGGGCTGCTGCTGGCTCTTCTTCCCACTTCGGGTTTTTGACGCCCTCTGATTGGTCGAGCTTTTGGTTCGACCTCCCCCGGTGCCACTCTCAAATCCGAGATTATTGCCAAACCTTGACTACAGAAACTGCCAGCCCGGGGCACTGTAGTGGGACTACATGATCTGGGCCTCCATCTAACGAGCGAAGCCTGTGTCCTCATTGGCATCGACGAATTGCGAATATAGCGGAGAAGAGTCCTTGTGTTGTCATCGTGGTTTCCCCCGCGGAAAAGAAAAAAAGCGCCAATGAACTCTAGGCCCGTCCCTACACAAACAGGTTTGCCTCACATCAACCACGGCGGTGCGTGTGTGTGTGTCTTTGAGTTTGGGTTAGCTGTCAAACCCAGGACGCAAGCACGCAAGCAATAGCTGGAGCAAAGAGGAATACATATTCGTGCCTTTTCTTCCGACGGTGCTGCTCTCTTCACGTGCGTCATATGATCTCACCGCGGCCAGGGCGAGGAAGCTCAGCAGGAGCTGCGTCCGCAGCGGGTACTTCTTGTTGAGGCATGGCTTGCACAGGCTCACCGCACGGAATGGCATACCTCTCACTCTCGTTCGCACTCTCTTATAATGGCTACATACATGAAAGAAGCCCCCAACAGAGAGCACCAAGGCCTGTACGCCCAACAGAGTGGTTAGAGTGGCCTCGGAGACCGGAATTTTTTTCCGGCGTGCTTGTGAAGTTTCGTTGGAGGGGGGGCAGCAGGGGCAGATGGCAGAAATAATCACTGCAACGCGCCGAGAATGGTGGTATGCAGATGCAGACAGACGGTTCGCAGTACAATTATAATTGTTGCTCCGTCAAATGATGTCGGTGCTTCACACACTAAACTTCTCTCACAGGACTTCAGGACGACACCGTTTCACCGTTTCCTAAGATCACTTTCTCGTGGCTACAATCGAGGGTCTCGGAAGAAGCCATCCATGCCCCAGTTCTACCTTTTTTTGCGTGCGGACATCATGGATGTGCATCTGTGGGTGTATATTCAACAATGACGGGTTTCGTGGCCGTTTCATCGGGCGGAACAAAAGACGTTGAAGTTATGTGTATTTTTTCTAATCAAAAGACGTTTGTTTACCCCGTATTTTCGCCAATAATAAGAGATTGCCCAGTCCAGAGTGGTAAATCAGCAGTACAGCAGGAGTAGCAACCTAACTACGCCGTCACACAGTTAGCTTTACGGCAGTAGGTTTGTCGAGGCTGAAAAAAGCAGCTTCAAAGAGTAGTCGATGTAGTGTAGGTGACCCAAGCTGCTTGCTTCCGAATGACTTGTGTGTGTGTGTGTGTGTGTAAATACGCCCAACCGTTGTTGTGGTGTGATCTCTCCAGCAATGACGACTTCGTGTCGGTAGGGAGTATAGGGAGTACAGGCGGGGTTTCTTGGCTCCCCTGTGTTCTGCAGGTGGCCCGATGCCACGTTCTCGCCTACCCTGTATCTATCTCTCCCCGTCTGTACCTGGTGGGACGTTGACTACATGTGTTATTATTGTAGTGCACTGAATATCAACTCAATCATTTCCTCATCGATTGCCCACACCAGTCTGAGGTTACGAACACTTCCTGCACGACTACCTAGTCTACGTTATAAGAAGACAGCAGTTGGAAATAATGCAACAGGGATGCAGCGAAGGCTAATAAGAAGGGGTTCTGTGGCCAGTTGTCTTTTTTTGACAAGGAAAAAAGAAAAAGACAGCTCCAAAAAAGAACGGTAAGGAATGGCCTTAACAGATTGCCCCAAACGACGGCAATCCCGCTTATATATAGAAGAGGCAGGAACACACAGCACTCTGACATACTTCTTCGTCCTACATACACGTCGCGAAGAGTTCCTTGCACCGCACAAGTGAACGAGTGTACACACAACTTAGTACTTCGACGAGTCATGTAACTGCTATACACAATCCCCTCCCCAACATCGCCCTTCTACCCCCGTACCACAAACAGAGCCCAATGAAATTTGGTCACAATAACGAAACGTTACCCACAGAGGAGATATCACTCTCTGTGTTGCTCGGAGGCCAGAAAAGCACAGTACAGGTTGTACTGTTCGTAGAAAAGTATCGAAATGAATGATTCATTTGTTGGGATCACACACATACATACAATCACAGAAACCTCCCCGGTCGAGGGATTGTGATCGAAAAACGAACAGACCCGCGAATCGATCTCGCCATCACGACCACCACCACCAAAAAACGGCAAACGACCAAACGATCATCATTATTAACAATGGCGCTTCGAGGTCGCGGCACGGGGAAATGACCGTAGAATGGACGACGACGAGAAAACAAAAGTCAGCCCGCATCTGCCACGTCCTCGAGCAAAACGCCGGCATCGGAGCCATCGCTCACGGGCGGCGGCGGCCGGTGTCGTTGGCAGTACAAAATCCGGGGCAGGCACTGCAATAGTGTCCCCCTCATCTTCTGTACGATGCCTCAACGGCAACGGCGGTGGTACCGGCAGAAATACCAGCTGAGAAATACCCCAGCCGCGATTGGAGCTTGGAGCTACGGCACGCTCACCCTCACGACATTGGACCAAGCACAGCGGCGTCCGGCGCACACGGGGCAGTAGCAGCGGTGGCGGCAGCGGCGGCCGCCGTGCGCGCCGACGGCCCCGATGTGAACGGGTTCATGGGGTATCCTGCGCGCTCTTCCATCAGACCTATCGCCTCCGCCGCCAATCCCCGCTTCCCGAGCCCGGTGATCATGAGCTGGAACTCTCTGCCGAGAGTGGAGATCTCATCGTCTCCCCGGCAGAGGAGATAGTCCAAGAAACGTCCCCCACCAACGCCTCTGCCGCCGGCCGCGCCGATGTCACACGTTTATTGTTGGAGCAATTAGAGAGAGAAAGAGCATGGCGGGTAGATCGACGAGCCAAATCAGTAGCGGGTTTTGCTTGAGCGAAAACTACATGAAATCAGGACCCGGGCAATTGCACACAACCGTAGCGTATGCTCCCTTGTGCATCGTGCGCACTCAACTACTTTGGCATGCTGGGCATTGCCATAGCTATACAACAACAGCGCAGGGAAGGGCACCAACGAAGTTGGGTTTTATGATACATTGCCCTCTTCGAAAAGGCTAGCTACTACATTGAACCCGCGTGCTGTCACGTCTGGTGTTCTGTGCCACGAAGATGTGGAGATTTATCACCTGGCCGAGTCTTTCTTGATGCCCCAATCCGCCGCTACACTGCCGAAGACGTCGGTTTCCGCCCCGTCCGCGGTGATACTGCGTGCGGCCTTGGTCATCTTCACGATGGGGCGGACGATCGAGCCAGCCAGGAAGTAGACGGAGAGAGCGACGGCGACCAGGGTGCAGCAGGCGACGATGGCCGTTGGAATGATGATCTGGACGTGGAGAGAGAGACAGAAAGAGGAAGGGAGAGAGAGAGAGAGAGAGAGAGAGAGAGAGAGAGAGAGAGAGAGAGGAAAAGAGAGACAGGAGACTATAAAATTCATCTTGTAATTTCTGTGTGGTTGCACTTTGTGTCGAGTACAAAGATGGTGCCGGCATTCAAACTCTGAAGACGGGGTATGCATATATAAAGTGTCCTTTTAAACGGTATCATCTACATACAACTTGTTCATGTTGCACACAAAATCGCCCCCATACTTGACGTTTGAACAACGAAAAACGATTCACACAGGTGATCGAAATCACCGTATTGTAGTCCTCTTTCTGTTGTGTACTGTACCTGTATCGTACTGTCCCATATCACGTCCACCATTCCAACCACCGTCTCGAAAATTTCGTTCCGAGGAACAGCGCTCAGGATGTAGTGGGTTACCGTGCCCGCACCGCCGGAAATGGCCGTGTCAAAGGTGCCCTCCACGGGGGCGGCGACCAGGATCCACTCCTCTGCATTCCCGATAGCAGAAGTACAGCAACGTTGTGTCAAGAAGGAGATTGCACGAACCGGAGGAGTGGCGCACCTTACAGATAAAGGGCTGGCTCATATTTGCAGTATTTGGACTCAACGATAGTATGTTTGCAGGCAAATACCGGCTGCTGTACAGTAGAAAGGAAGAAATAGAGGAAGCGGGACGAGGGAGATGTGCACTAGGCATCAACAGAAGTCAACAAAGCGGGTATGATCGTCAGCAGACGAGCCACTCGCCCCCCATCGTCCCCCCTTGCCCCCGCCCTCGCGCACCACGGCTCGACTTCTCACCGTCGACGCCGTCGGTGGACTTCGAAGTGAAGCTTTTGACTTCGCCGTTCTCGGTGTCTGCTATCAGGTCCGTCCACCCGTCACCGTCACGACCGGAGCAGATGCCGATACCAAGGTCGCAGACCTTGCTTCCGAAACGTCAAACGGACACCATGCTTGTGAGAATGACGAAGACAGTTTTGTGTTAAGAGGCTAACAACGGGAATGCAGAAGGGCGCGACCACGCCCCCTGATTTCGATTACGAGCGCAACGATGCCCTACCACTAGATTCCACGATGACCACTGCGACCACAACCATACGGACACGCGACCACAGCCACGCTTGATGTATTATATCTATCAGATAGGCTTAAACGGACAAGCACACAGGCCACCATTGCGCACCGTTGGGGCTTCCTCCGAAGCGTCCTCGTCCCACACGCCGGCGGCCAGCACTACTCCTTCATCAGCCGTCGCCAGGATAGAGTAGCCAGTATCGAGGAAGTTGATGGCCTCCACTGACTCCTGCACTTCCTCCAGCCGCACGTCCATGCCGACCACTCCAAGGAGGCTGCCGCTAGTCGTTCCCGAGTTGCTGCCAAGCGCGGCATCCAGGAGCGCAGAATCGAAAGCGTTGCCCGAGAACAAAGATACAACACGCTCCACACAAAGCTTTGAAAGATCGCGGAAGTCCGCCTCGAAAACTTTGTTGCTGGAATGATGCTGCCGAAAGTTTTTCTTCCCGGAGCAAAAAGTGAACAACCACCAGCAAGACGTGAGGCTGCCGGGGGGTTGTACCTTGAGGGTGTGCACTGGGTTTTCAACATCCTCGCTCATGGCGTGTGCAAAGCAATCCTATGAAAAACAGTCAAGACGTTTACTTGTTCACCTGTAGACTGCACGGGCCAGGGCCACCAACCAATCGTCGTCGATTGCGCCTTTGAAGGGATCGGTGATGATGGCTGGTCCGAGAAAAGTCTCCGAGTCATAATCTTCGTCCTCGGCTGTTTCGTACCTGAAGGGCGAAGGGAGAGTTGTTGCTTGTGCCAGGATTGGAGCTTCGAGAGAGCTCCCCCACCCCGTGTGTTCACAGGCGAGGAGAACATCGAGTGTACCGCCTTTGGTTAGGAAACGGCCAAAAAGGCAGAACTCCGGGAGCGCTTGAGGTGCGGAGAAAAGGGCGAATATACGATGGCAGGCCAGGAGCCGCCTATGCCAACATGCAGCCTAAATGGCCACAGAGACTTCCTACAGAATGAATCACGCGAGCTCAGCGTGCGTGTTCTTTCAGCAAGTAGCACAACGATTAATACTTCTCACTATCAGACCTTGTTGGGAATGGCGTGCACTGCAAACCTCACATCAAACGAAACCACGACACGCGCTCTGGGCGCTGGAGGAATTCTTGTGTGGATGGGGGGGCATGCATTGGGGACATTGACCACCGTTCTCTATCCAGATATGGCCCAGCATTCCCCGAGAGGCAACCTTTCACACATGTTGCCACGATAAAAACTTAAGCTACCGTGTGACCGAAATTTTTTTATCGGCGTTCAAATGCCAGGGGGATTTTGCGGGGCGAAGAACCGATCAACCTCTTCCCCTGACACAGGCAAGACAAGGGAAGCACCCACAAAAACACCCATAACAACAGCAATACGATAATGTGTATCAGGAAATGAAGCCCCCCTCCCTGCCAGCAGCTAGGTTTGGCGTAATTGCCCTCGATCCCCTTTGCACCAGACTCCATACCGCGTACCAGGGGCGAACGGTCGGGTCGAAGCACGGAGCGATCGAACCGTCTTCCTCCACGTACTCGCATGCGAAACGAGATCCCTCCACCCCGCTGAGGTCCGTTCCCGGAAAATAGCGGAACGTCCGGCCCGTCGTCGAGAGCTCTACTCCAACGTAGACCCCCTTTGTCTCGTACGAGTTGATGTACACGGCCGGCCACAGCAGATCCAGCCGGGCGGTTTGAGTGATCGTGGCCATCTCGTCCTCCGGAACCTCGACTGTGTAGGACTCGGCATCAGCGTAGTACCTGTATGATACGGTTGATAGCGGATGGATACGGGCGGACGGCAGGGTGGACCACAATGGGTCAGCTCGTCGGTCTCCTCAACTTCACACGTTTTTGCACGGCCAGGACGAGGATGAGGATGAAGATGGGAAGGAGGGGGAGAAATGACGAGGCTTCCGCCTGCAGAAAAAATAGATTCGTGAACATGTTATTTCCAGCCCCCATCTCCAAGACTTGAAATACAACTAGCATCTGTCCCTGGGATGAGGAGTCAACGTTGGAACTCGGGGGACGGAAACAACTATGCGAGCGTCCGTATCTGCCTGATCGCTTTGCGGGCAACACCATACCTCAAGGAACGTGGCTTACTGAACGCCAATTAAGTGAGACAAAGCCCTTGAAGGTTTATCCGTCCGTGTGGCGCGTTGAGACAGGCACCCAGAATGAAGTTCTCGTTCCAGAGAAATCTAAAACGATCACGAGACGCAATATCATTTGGATCACATGTTGTTATTGGGCGCTGCTCCACACAGCAGTCGTGGCAAAGCTGTGTTGTGGCTTGGACCCGAAAGCAGTCAACTCACCAGGTGCTGCGTGACAGATCCACTTCGAAATTCATTCGGGTGAAGTTCTGCAGGTTAGCTTCTGCGCTTGTTGCGATCTCAGTATCGCGAAGGTCGGTGTGGGCCGGGGTTAGTGGGTACCCTTCATCGCCTCCAGCGAGGACTAGGTCCTGGGGTCCGTTCGTTCGTGCCGGAGAATGACGTGAAACGTGGAACCGTTAGCGGGAGCAGAGCGGGCAACAACGTGCGGAACGGCATCGTGTACAATAGAAGGCATTTCTTCTCATCAGAGAAGCGGACGCACGTAGCGTCTTCCTAAACGGCGGTGCACAGTCTCTCAGGCGTGCTCAAGATCGACAAAATTAAGTGCTTGGCACGCGCGTGCCCTGCCGGACGCCGATCGAAGGTGCAGCAGCGCGGATTTTCAACATCTTTTATGTACAAGCTCCGCATATCCTGACCTCCTGACGTGTGTCCCTGAGGGCGAACGCCGTGACGTCGAGCACACCGTACTGGAGTTTCCGGAACCTTGCTCCAATGGTGGTGGCGGCCTCCTCGCTGGCGTTCGTGAGGTGTCGCTTGATCTGGTTCTCCAGGCTGACACGGGCCGCGACCCTGGCCTTGTCGCCGATGAAGGCCGTCGTGCCTATGACAACCGCTAGGGCCAGCAGCAGGCTTGCCTGTAAGGTTGCGGGAGATGCAACGGGGTAGCTACAGTTAAGTAAAACTTTTTGCTGTAGGTGGAATGATGCTGGTCAGCCTCATGGCATGGGACACGGCTTGCTTTCGAAATTGACCGTTACACATCACTGGAACAAACCCCGAGCGCCGGCCGACCTTTCGCGCGCGCATCATGACAACGCGGTGCTGCCGGTCCGCAACAACCTCGAAGGACCTACAGCAGGAAGTAGACCTCTCTGTGTGGGGGGGGTTGTGAGGTCTATTTACACTCTGTTAGTGATTCTTTAGGACTAACCGATGTTGCACTTTGCAAGGCTAGGTTCCTCACGCGAGCAAGGCTAGGTTCCTCACCCCACATCTACCCTAACCCTCACCCACGGCCAAAGCACGGCCTAGCGGCCGCGAACTGGTCGAGAACGCGGCTCAGGGTACAAACCACTCGGAAAGGGAAGACAAAATTATAGCAAGAAAAGAACAGCTACCGCACCGACCGGTCGAGAAAAGGAGCCCTGGGTAACCGATCAAAATTAAACAAAACAAAAATCATGCAGGTACTTTCTGACGCTATGAATTCATTGCTAATCTGTCTCAGACTCTATGATAGAGATGGTTCGAAATAAAGGCGAAAATATAAAGTGAAAAGGGAGGACGCTTCCCACACCCGCCTAAAAAAAGCAAAGGGTACCGTACCAGCATCAGGCACTACGCACCAGGGCATGGGAGTAATAAATGTTGTTGTCTTCACATTAAAAACCGTTCCGATCTCTCTCTACCCAGTACCTTCATATGTCCGTACTGATCCAACACTTGACGCGGTCGATTCCCGTGGTCACAGGCTAACTTACCCTAAGAAGGTACGCTCAAACAAACTGGCCCCAAGGGGTCCGCAAGTCAATAGAAACCAACGACAGATACTCTGGAGTCCTCCGCTCCCTCTGCGCGCTATGCGAGGTAACAACTGAGACTAGGAGTCAGCATCACGGGTCAGAGAAAGAGGTACACCCCCTTGGTTCAATCTTGGTAACAGAACAAAGAGGCGGCAGACGGGCAGACAGCCATCTATATAAAAGCAAAAGCAACAGCAAAAAGGGGAGATCAAGGTAGTACCCAATAAGGCAGAGTAGGCAGGGAGGAGATGAAAAAGAAGCACAGCACTGAGGCCGAAGGCAAAATACAAAGGACATACAGGAGTATAGCATACAGCAGGGAACGGGCGCAACACTATGTAGGCATCCTGCTACTATTTCAGCACACAGAGAGCAGGGAATCGCAAAACAGGGGCCACCACGACTGCTATACCACTTTTGTCTACCCTGTGGGGATGCATGTGCCAAGTGCCGCATTATAGCACCTATCCAGTGTGGCGCACTGACCTCTGAACAAATCAACCAGTCAGTCGTGTGTTTCGGGGTACTGGTTCCAGGTAAAAGTGCAAAAACGGAGTGCTGCTGTCTGTTGCTGTCGAAACAACGACCTCACCGTGGCAAATGCAAGGAAACTCAGCAGGAGCTGCTTCCGCAGGGGGTACGCCTGGTTGAGGCATGGCTTGCACAGGCCCACCACGCGGAATATCATGCCTCACTCACTCTCGTTCTCTCTCTTTGCCGAAGCTGAGAAGAGGTTGATGGTTTCGCCGATGATATTAGACTGAAATGAATCTGCATTGATTTGCCTTGGAGGCGCGAGAGAGAGAGCTCAACACCTCTTCAACAAACACTCTACAGCATACAGCAGCTTTATGGAGACCTGTTGGCAGACTGGGCCACTGGACCCAGGACCCAAGGACAAAAGCGAGAATATTCTTATCTGACCCCCCCCCCATAAAAAGTCGGGCTACTCGAACATACTGACGTAACATCCGAGAACCTTCAACCATTATATGCTGGCGTCGGTCCGCCTTTTTTCTGGACGCATCGACCACTCGAGGTCAACAACAACAACAACATTGACACAATAACAACAAAACACCAACATCAACAATAACAACCAGCCCTACCGCGTTTTGGAGGATTTTTTCCCTGGTTCATGTCCATTTGTTTCGTTCTCTAGAAAGATGTGCGCCTGTTTGTTTAGTTGGCTTGCGACCACGGCTGGACAACAAGGCCTCTTGCCTCTTGCCGCGTTGTAAGTTGGACCAGACGGAGACCGGAACAGTTCTTTTTTTTTTTTTTCCTTAATATGACACCACGAAACCATCTCCATCATCATGTCGAAAAGAGTCTGAGACAGATTAGCAATGGATTCAGTTCTTGTTGGTGTGCAATTTTATTTTTTTATTTTCTGCAGAGTAGTAACGACGTTTGCTGATTGGATGATGCGGACAGTTCCGGTCCGGGCGTGCAAAAACCGCAAGCTCCCTCCTCACGAGTTGCCCCATCCGAGCCGTCTCTCTCGTACCCCGTACCTACCTGTACATGTAGTTAGCCCGCATGCTTAAACTTGGAAACTTGGAAATTTGTGATAGAGTCATGTAGTTCAGCAGTAGTATATCATTGATCGATGTTTGGATCATCGGCGACGCCCGTGATTGGTGGGCACAGGGCAGGTGAATAATATCGATGGACGGTTGACTGAAGCAAACCCGCCAGTCTCGCGGTCAGTTCCTACACGAGTTGATCATGGACTGCTGTCGCTGTCGAGCACGCCTCTTTCTCTCCTCTCCTCTCTCTCTCTCTCTCTCTCTCTCTCTCTCTCTCTCTCTCTGTCTCTCTCTCTCTCTCTCTCTCTCTCTGTCTCTCTCTGTCTCTCTCTCTCTCTCTCTCTCTCTCTCTCTCTCTCTCTCTCTCTCTCTCTCTCTCTCTCTCTCTTCTCTCTCTCGAAGTTTTCGAGCGACGTACGCACGTGTTCACGTTGAACACGAAGTTGCGCAAAAGGGCTGTAGAAGCGGCTGTCGCAGCGATGCATCAGCAGCAGTAGTAGTCTACAACATAATACCAGCGCATCACCACCACCGCACTTATATTATAACAACAGGAGTTTTGCGGGGAGCAAAACAAACAAAGCATTCAGCTCTGGTAGAATGATGAAGCCCCCCAACATTGCAAATTACTTTTACCTATATATAGAAAAAGTCGAGACAGGTTCGTTCGTCTTACATGTAGATCGCAGACGCAGGACGTCATGTGGAGAGAGAAGATACGTACGAAGTACGCGCTTCACCCGCCCTCTTGCCATCGACCTCAGAGCCTCCCGGAACGTCCCCAGGAGGAGGAGCGGGCAGCCACGCCGGTGCGGATCCACGATACTTAGGTGGACGAGAGACAAGGGCCCCCAGCATATTCCGTGGTTTATTGTATCCATCGTACTTGGTCACCGCGGAAGAACCGCGTCGATAGACAGTTCCCTGTACCACTTTGTATCGCTAACCCTGTCGTCGTCTCGTCGCTCCAGAAGATGAGATGATGATGTTGTCCGAGTCGTCTTCTCCGTCTGGATGTAATCAATCCGGTTTCGTCCGCTGGAGGAGTGACCTCAGAACCACCCACACGCATCGTGATTGTAGGGTTTGGCCCATAAAACCCCGGCGAGGAATACACCCCGGACTACCACGGTAGGCGTACAAGGGTACGCTTACAAGGATAATTAAGGCGACTCTATTAATGTTCGTTTTGTCACTATCACGGATCTTTGGTTACTTTATATATTTTGTTGTATTTTTGTTCCCTCGGCATCGCATGCCGAGCGGGAGCAATGAGCTCTGTTTCTTCTGCATGGGGCCTTCGTTAACTGTACGAAGGTATCATGTTTTCTAGTGTTCTTTTTCTGGGTTCGGTCGCCTCCTGGAATATACTTTAGTGATCTCTATCGCGTTCTTCTGAGGACTTGCTGAGTCCGTTTACGTTCCTGTTTGATATCTAGCAGTGCATGCATCGTATACAGTTTCGGGTACTACGTAGGTGGCCTGTGACTTCGGAAGGCGCCCGCATCAGGTGGACCGGTACGGACATCAGAAGGTCCTCAGCAGAGAGCGCACCGTTTGTTTATATGAAGGAAGTAGCAACAACAACAACAACAACAACAATAACAACAACCTCACAGCAACAACATCGTTCGTTGTGCCGAGTCCAACATCACTGTGGCTTGACCACGTCCCTCCACTTGGTGACCGCACAAACCGCCGCTTCTCCGGCCAGCGTCATTCTCCTGGCGCACACCTCCGCGCGCCGCACGGCCTCCTCCGCCTCGTGGAACATGGCCTCGAGACCAAACACGCCATGGCCACCGTAGTCACCGCCGCCGCTCTTTGCCGGACTGGCGTTAGCCCCCACCTGCTCCTGCCGCGCTTCCTTCGTGTTCTTGGCAGACACAACGGCGGCAGAAGCGGCCTTGTCCAGTGCCCTGGCCGCCTTGCACTCCGCCCGCAACTCGGCCGCCGCCGCCACCGCGAGCAGGGCCGATTCCGACAGGACGCTCACCGCTGCTGCCGTCGCCTCCACCGCCTCCGCGGACTTCATCGCCGCCGGGTGGGCGGGGTCCACCAGTCCTCCCGCACGCGACTTAAGCCGTTTCACGAGCCGCACCATCAGGTCGACCTGCGCCTCGGCGACCGTGAGCCGGACCGCGCGCCTCCTCGCGGGGATGGTGGAGTTAGGGTCGAGCCAGCTGTGCCCGGCGGCAACGTAGGCGGACATGCGGTCGCTCGGGTTCTTCTGCAGGAGCTTGTGTTGTCGCGTGTTGAACGGGGGGTTGGAAAAACAGGGCGCGGGGCAGGCGAGACGGATGCGAGGCGTCATGAGAAGGGTCGATAGAGCGGGAGGATGAAGCGGCGAGAGGGAAGAGACAGCGGGCGCAGGTGCTCGAGGTACGTGGTGGGCTGGGCGCGAGAGGGGCGGCGGCAGGCGACACACTCTCACATCTCGGGTTGGGAGGTAAAGAGACGATAGTTGTGTAATGCTGTCACGTTGTTCACACTTTCAACATTTTCTCGAGACTCGTGATCATCGTCGCCAAACTACCCCCTATATGTCCACAACCTCAGTGCATTCTCACCGCAGCTCTCGTGCTTGTTACAATCCCCCCATGGCTTGGCATTCCTGTCGGTCTGGCAAACAAGCCCGTCGTAGGTCCCACGAGCAATCCACTACCGTACCACCCGGCCGTGTCCTGGTCTCCCGTTCTGTCCGAAACACCAACATAGGCATGGTGTGCACAAGAACCCAAGTTCAGCCTAGGTAATTCGACACGCCGCTCAAGCTCGCAGAAGCATGCCTACCACGGCTGGTAGTTTTGACCCCGCACAAGAAACAGTTCCAGGACCTCGCGCCCCGGGCGGCCACGAATCTCAGTGCACCCCCGACCAAGCCGCTCACCTTCTCGATGAACCGTCGTCCTTGGTGCCCGACAGCACCATCGTCTACCGTGTACTCTCCGTTGATGATGTCAGCGCGCACTCTTTCCCTCCACGTCACCTTGGCCTCCTTCCGTGCCCTCTTTTCGCGCAGAAGACCGTCACGGTCACCTGTCGCCAGAATCGACGCCGGTCGGGGCGACGCCCCCCGGCTGCTGCTGCTGCTGTTGCGGAAACTGGTGCCGGGTCCACTACCGCAATCGGTGACGATCGAGCCGCTTGAATCGGTGCTCACGCTCCCGCCGCTGCCGCGGGGGGCGGTGCTACTCTTCCCACCACCAGCAAACGGGAGGACGCCCATCATTAGCTCGTAGGCCACCACGCCCGTCGCCCACATGTCGACCGCCGTCCCGAACTTTGCACCATTGAACAGCTCCGGCGACATGTACGGCTTTAGGCGTAGGGCGACGGCAAACAAGAGTGGATAAAATGCAGTTCAAGGGCTTCGCCGATGTTGAATCTACGTGCAATTTATGCCTAAGGCCATGATGCGCAAATAAACGGGGGCTTGTGGGAGTCAAGAGAACCATGAGGGCCTCGCATGCAAACAAGATGCCCGTGTTTGAGCACAGGCCCCAAAGATGTCACCACCCACCCCGTGTTGCCCCCATATGTGTTGGCTGTTCGGATGTTTGGCGCTGCCGAACAGTGCTTTCAGAATATTTTGGGGCTTTGAGGTCGGGAAACAAAACCAAAACGCCGGAAAAACTAGGTGCCTGAACTTCACTAGTTCCAAGAATGGTATCCTCGAGGATGGTGAACCTGAAGGCATGACATTGACGAAAAAATGCGAACAAGGCGCATGGATCTACGTTGACGTGGTGGAAGTCTTGACACATCCTATATAAAACAGCAATCCGACCCTCAACCTCCCAGTGCCTTTGCTCCCTTAGACGGCCGCTTCTCAGGTGGATGAGTGGATGCCTTCCATCGTCTACATTTTACCCTTGAAAATAACAACCGACCGGTCGGACAAATCGTAATTTGTCAACAATCGACGCGTGTCATACTGATGAGTATTCTCACCAAGGTTCTACAGGCACCGTTGACGCCGGCGTGGCCTCTAGGGACTTTAGCCGACAGCCCGAAGTCCGCCAGCCGCATCTTGTCTGGTTTAGGGGGGTGGGCGGGAGGTGGTAGTGGTGGGGTTAGATGCAAGAAGACTCCACGAAACGTTTTGCACAGAAAACTGGAGCACGATGCACGACAACGAGGAACGGGGGGGATACGCATCGCCGCGTGAAGTATATCATTTTGGTCATCTCTCCTTCTCCCTCTTCCCCGTCTCTCGGTCACCGCATAAAACGTTTTCAGTTTTGTTTGTTCACAATGTTCCAAAAAGATCCGGTTGGAGTAGCAGGAGCCAAACATACGGTAGAATATCGGGCTGTTCGACGAGTTGTTCCATTGGTTATCTCAAGTTAGCCGTTACTGGAACATTCTAACTGCACTACAGTCGCCTTGTACGATGATGGCGTGGAAGAGTGGAATCGCGCGAAAAACAATAGGAAGAACAACGAGACTGTTAACGAAGTCGGTAAAACAGGATAGGTGAAAAACACCTCAAATAACACAAGACACAAGGAAATGAAAACAATACACTTATACTCCCGACGAGGAGCATGTTGGCAGGCTTGACGTCACAGTGCACGATTCTCCGCGCGTGCAGGAACTCCAACGCGGAGACCAGCTGCCGGATGAGGAACACGGCCTGCTTCTCGGTCAGGCGGCCGGCGTGCTGCGTTCGCGCACAATACGTCCATCCCCAATAACCACAGGAGTTTGAGCGCGCAGTAGCAATGTAATAGAAGAAAGGAGCGGGCGTCAGGGTGACCGCTGCATGTCACCAACAGGCAGCAGGCGATGTGGTGTGTGTGCAGGAACAAACGGAAACAAAGCATCACCTAGTATGGGCAGCAGGGCGGGCGTTCATTATGCTTTTGGGAGGGGTACGTGGGAGCGGTTTCGGATACGCTGTGGTTGTTGTTGTTGCTTCCATCGTCAGTACATCATCGCAAGCGTTTACGGCAAACAATTGGTTGCTTGGTCGTAAACCAAACCACGTGACTTGCCAACATCCGCGAAGATGCAAATCAGAAACCAACGCAAGGCAGGGCGGCGGCAATAACAATATATTGTCACCTGATACCCGTTCTGTTGTAGTTTCGAGCTCACCTTCATCATGGCAGCTACGTCGCCGTCCGCCAAGGACATGAGCGTGTAGTATCTGTCGAGAGCGAGACACGGCGGGCAGACCGGGTCGATCAATACAAGGTGCAAACGAAACTCGGGAAAATACCCCACCCGCCATGCTCGTGTGTTCTGAACCCCGCATTTGAACAGGGGTACAGAAGCGATACACGCTGTCGAAGAGCCCATCGCGTTGAAGAATGATGGAGAGAGACGACTAAAGCTCCCCAGGAGCACCAACACTGTGGATTCGCACGCGGAATCGACACGAACAACCAGTAAATAGTTCAGCAGATCAAATCTGCGGCAACGGCGGCAACAGCAGCAACAGCAGCAGCAACAACATCAACGACAAGACGTGCCGCTGAGGATTTCAGGAACGTAAAAACTTCGAAAAGAACGCACAACTGAAACTGAGATTCACCCAGCAACGCCGCGCACCCTCGCGAGCTTTGATCTTCTTAATGATAGCCTCCACCGTCAAATCGTTCGAATCTGACCCAGTCTCAAAGCTTTTGGGAGGCATGTCTCCCCGCTGATCAGCATTTTCACCGGCGTTCAGTCGATGTTGGGCCGTGTCCTCCAGAGGGAGCAATGTTCCACAGGGAACGAGAACTTAGGAAATAGAAGGTTGATATTCGACGTGGCAGTAAGGTTGTCTGTTTCTCCTCTTCTCGAGTATTGTCCGCGCTTCTCGTTTGCCACCAAGAGGGGAATCGCTGCCGCTGGCGTTAACGTAAAATATTGTTTCCCTTCTGCTTGATTCCCGTTTGCACAACGAAGTTCATATGCATGGCAACAACAAACACCGAGCACCTAACGTACAAAACTACGTTGTTTTCGATATTCATGTTTCTTCTCACTCACGTGGTGTTGGTCTTGATAACTCCAAGCATGTCGACCACGTTCGGGTGCGGCGCACAGACCTCGAGAAGTTCTGCCTCCTGCCGGGCCTCTTTCTCCTGCGTGAGGTATCGAATTGATGGCGGGGGGAGGAGGGGGTGCTCATTGTCATGCGTCGACCATGCACTTTGCATCTCTCCAACGCCAGATTGGAGCACGATGGCGTTTCACCAGACCAGGCTCGCAAATGATGCAGGGTGAAGCACCGTGAGGGGGAGGTGGAAGGAGGTTCAACGAAACACAAAAAAAAGAGGGTGATCACGACAAAAAATAGAGTAGTGCATGGGAAAATTCGATTCTCTCGGCCCGCTCTGTTTCGTGAACAGTGTTTGTGCCCACCTACTTCTTCTTGTCTTCACTTCAAATCAGCCCTCACAGCTCTAGTGCCGTTTACTCCAACCCGTGGTCACACAGAAGAGCTCCACTCTACCGTCCCCTCCTGCGGTACTTTGCCTTCGATTTTTAATGCGAGAAGAGTTCAGCACTCTCTTCCCTCTGTGTACACACTAACTACCGCTATCCACTAGATAGACCAGGAGCGGAAGCGAGAGAAAAACTCACTTTGCAAGAAAAGCTCGCTTACGCCGGGATTCGAACCCCTGACCTAACCTCTAGAAGGTTTCGAGGTTACCAACTAGACCACCGGGGCGACCGGCGTACTACGGACCTTGGCGAACTGGTAGCATATAGTACAGCACCCATGTTGCGGAAGTTCTGGGTAGATGTCGGGTAGAAGAATAGAATACTTATGAAATGGATCACTACCGACGACGATGATGACGTCGATGCCGGGGGGGCTCGATAAGTTAGAGGTGGTAATTTGCACACCTAGTAGACCGTTGTTCGGTCGTTTTCGTGTCAACGTTCGGCCATGTCCGACACGACGCACACCATATGACTAGAGTTCCAACATGTGGGCTACACACGCTGAACAACGAGACGAACGCGGCCGTCCTTCTTGCAGAAAACCGAAAATGTTAAGCTGTTCGAGCAAGGGGGAATTAACCACGCTGCAACCTCACCCCTACACTAAACTTCAATTGACAAATTTCCTCCCGGACGTCCTCCGTCATAAAAAAATGTTTTCTGACCATGTGCTTCAGCAGGGCAAAAACGGAAGATTTGTCCGTACTTCCGCCCTTTGTGATTTTCAAAGGGGAAGGGCGGAGGGGGGGAAGATCCTAGGCGGGCGAAAGAAAGGGAGGAATCACATCTTCTCACTTTTTGTACATCTCCGTCGGTTTGCACGACCTTCATGGCCAGCAGCCGGCCATTCGCCGTCCTTACTGCCACCACCGCGCCTGCCCAGCCACCGCGCGAATACCACAGCCGGGAAGCATATACAAGCAGGAAAAAGTGCCATCGACAGCAAATAAGCAAGAGGTATGGTAAAGTTGGGAGGGGAGAGCGGCGGGTAGGCGGCGGTGACCCGCCTTACAGAACATGAGTAAGAATGGCTCAACATGGCTTGTATTCCGGAGGGAGAGCAACCCTGTACTTGGCATACCTGGCATATATTCTGGAACAAAGAGGGAGAAAAAACATACCGAACCAATGATCCAAACAAATGGTATGATGTTCTGAACCAGTTATGCAATTGTTTTTGTTTGTTGTTTGGAATGTCGTTGAAACGGCGCTGAATGTTGTGCAAATATCCTCTTTTCTTTAATCACAGTTTGCTTAAGCAGAAGCCACAAGCACTGCATGCGCACCAAAGCTGCCTTGCGCGAAAAGTCCAAGCGTCTTGTCCTCCCTTAGCATCCCAAGACTCCACGTGCAGCCGCTGTCGTTCTCCTGTCCAGGGGGTCTGAGCTCTTCCATCACCGGGGATCCCGTCTCCCCCTCCACGCCCAAGACCACGAGAGTTTCTCCCTCCTCCGGCGGGCACAGCTCATACTGCTGCTGCTGCGGCTGCTGTTGCTGGTCCCAAGAACACGGCCTCTCTGTCTCCTTCTCACCAGCATCGTGGCGAACCCTCGGTTTCACGCGCCGCTCCTCGTGGTGTGATCGCCGCGCCGCCTGCCCACTCGCCAAGGACTCCTTCACCGCCTCCGACTTGACAACCCGTGCAGCGGTAACGCCAGCGAGGGTCGTCTCGGCAGCAATGTTCGGCACCTCTGAGTCAGCAATCGCGATGTGCGCCCAGGACCGGGTCAGCGCCATTTGGGCATCTCCAACAACGCAAGTGCCGCAGGGCAGAGCGCCGTGAAGCCTTGATGGTGATGGCGGCACCTTGACGACGGGGCCGGCAACACTTCTGCTGCGGGGCAGGAGAGCGGTCGTCGTCGGCGCGCTGCCGCCGGCCGAGCTTCCACTCGGTGCAGAGAGGGGCCGCGAGATGTCGGTGATGGATAGTACCGGCGAGCGGGCGAACTGCGGCGGTGGTGTGAGCGGCGGGGTGCGGTTCGGCCCCTTGACGCCCAAAGAACGACCAGCAGAGCCCTGAAGGCCAACCGCTCCTGCAACAGAAGATGTCTTGTTAGCTTTCCCTTCATACAACGGCAACTTGACTGCTGGCAGGCTGGGCGAGTTTCCAGAGGTCATGGGGCGGAACGTGCGTGCGACAGCGGGTCCTCCTCCTATCGCTGGGATCGACGACAGCTTCGTCACATCGTCCGCAGATCTCCTCGGAGACGCTGCCTTGTCTACGTCTGGTCCGTCCGCCGCCTCCGTAGTTCCACCTCCCATCAAGCGTGGTGACCTTTTGATCAGAGCCATGGTATGAGCACCAACCTCCGTGTCGCCCCTCGCCACCACCGTGGACTTCGGTGCCCTGCCCTCCTGCGCCATCAGGACTCCGAATCCCTCCCGCGCTTCCTCGATGACTCCGATTGACCTTCCCCTCGCTGACCCCGCCGCTGCCTCTGCCTGATTCTCATGCATCTGCTGATGCTCTGCTGTGCTTCTTTCGGTTAGGCCCTCGGCCAGCACGATCGCCGCAGCCGCTGTCACCTGAACATCAAGAGCTGTACAGTCAGGTACATATGACTTCGGAACACTGTTAATTGATTGTCGCACACTGTTGATTGATTGTCGCAGGGCGAGAGAGGAGAAAGAGATTGAGAGAGAGAGAGAGAGATTGAGAGAGAGAGAGAGAGAGAGAGAGAGAGAGAGAGAGAGAGAGAGAAAGGGAAAGATAGAAATAGAGAGAGAGAGAGAGGAAGGGAAAGATAGAAATAGAGAGGCTGCATGTCCAACAACAGCCAAAACCAGTCTTTACCGAGGAAGAATGAGCGCTAGGGGTCCCAGGCACAACACCGGCGGATCCACGGTGGAACTCAACAATCGGAGAAAATAATCCATGCTTGGACAACGAAGCGACAGGTACATACCATATACATGCCAGCAATAACTTTTCGCTTCGCATGATTGGTTTGATGTTTGAACACAAGCGTGACCGCAAGCGGGTAGAAAATCCGAAAATCCATCCTTACGTCATGCACAGACAGGCATCACCAGCTACATACGGGGTGAAACAGAAGAGAGAGATCGCGACCCAAGGTAGAACTCATTGCACCAACAAGTGAGACCTGGTTTCCTCCCAACTGCTGCGCATCCGGAACAAACCCCCGCTGGGTGCTGGTACCACATCCTTTCAGTCTGCGTCTGATGAATTCAAGGACAACAGGAGGAAGAAGCGACAACATTCATTCAAACGAATACTGGGCGAACGACAGACAGAGCAACCAAGAGTTTGTCCAGGGAAATCGAAGGGTATGGTTCGGCTTTCGGTCTCCTCCGTATCACGGCCGGGTAGATCCCTACTCAGATACCTGTCTTACTTCTAGGAAAACTATACATGGTAGTACTCTTATCTCATTTATCGTCCGGACTGATAAACAAAAACCGGTCTCCTCCGTATCACGGCCGGGTGGATCCCTACTCAGATACCTGTCTTACTTCTGGGAAACCTACAGCACTCTTATCTCATTTATCGTCCGAACTGATAACAATGGTGCTTCTATGTAGACATTCTATAAACGGGGGGCAGTGGAAGTTTTCTTGGTGGCGTACATTGCCGGTAGAATGCCATGCTCTTTGGATGTATTTATCTTGTCCACAGCAGGATCCATTACGTCCTCTAGGGCCACTGCTCCTGTGCCGCACGGGACAGATGTATAACAGGCCATAGTACACCCGGGTTCATCTTTGAGAGATTACATATGCTCGGTTGAAGGCAAGACGAGGGTCTGAGGATATCCGGCAAACACCCCACACACACATGTACATCGGTCGCACCTCCATGTCCACTTCCGCCACCACCGGCGTCGCCAAAAGCTGGAAGCCACCGCGGGCATATTTCCAACCCTGCGAGCGTCTGCAAGCCTCTCCTTCCCAGTTTACCAGAGTGGTCAAAGGCAGGGGCTCAATCCAACCGAGACTGTGCTCCCGTGATTGTGACCTCCACCACATCCCTTGTTTGGCGTCGTCCGGAAGATGCGGATCCGTTTTACGTTTTGCCGATCTCGGCGGCCCGAATGGTAACATACGGTGCGGAACTTTCTGGCGAACCGGTCGATATTGCAGGTTTCGCAGTTTGCAGTTTGCAGCAGCCTGCAGGCCCGCAAGCTTCCTACCTCCCACCCAGCTTCTCCCACCACTTGCCCACACTTGGTTGTACAGCAGTAAACCACCTCAGGAACCACTGTGTGATCGAAGCAGTGGGACAGAAGCACATCCGTCTGTGCGATACTCGGATGGCCAAGTCAAAAGATGACGATGGTGAGCTGACGGGAGCAGAACAACGCGGGCGGGCGTGCCTGTCTCCGTACGTTCGCCCGGGAGCTGTCCGACACAGGCAGA
Source organism: Ectocarpus siliculosus (assembly GCA_000310025.1). NCBI lineage: Eukaryota > Phaeophyceae > Ectocarpales > Ectocarpaceae > Ectocarpus > Ectocarpus siliculosus. Next base: position 1,429,563 of record FN649731.1, on the reverse strand, counting down.
CAACACCGTGGAGACTTAAAGTCCGGCTTCTGAATACGGAGGCGATGGAGGCTCTGCTATACGGAGGCCCGCGCCGCGACCGCTACCAGTTGATCTCCTCCATGTTCCGCGGGCCTGTTACGATCTTCTACGTTTCGCCGCTCCGGCGGAGTGGTTCCGAGGACGACCTATCGCTCTCAGATCCGCTACGGGTCATCGGGTACCGCCGCACGAGCGGCAAATGAACGGCAGCTCTCCTCCGCCTAGACCCTAAGCGCGGATGCCAACTCATCGTCCGGACACGGCGACTATTGTTCCCTGGAGCATTGGCCTGACAGCCAGACGGACGACTCTTGAAGCGAGTGATGTTCGGCGACATCGTTCGGGGCAGGCACGGGGTGGGACAGCGTTGATTGGACGAAATAAATGCTTGGACGACTTCAAAAACGTTCGACGCCAGAGCCGACTCCTCGTGCCTGTGTACATGGGGTTGCTACAGGGGTTGGAGAGGTTCAGGTCGCCTGGCACGAGGAGGACAACAAGGCCGGCACACTACACTGTACCGTACGCGCGGAAAACGGGCTACGCGCGGAAAACGGGCTAGCAAAATATGCACACAATACATTACGTCAACATCAGAGCCGAAAGAAGACTGAAACAACCACCGAGGCGGGGGTGGGGGGGGACGGGGAAGTGTCGAGAGACCCGGTTAGCAGAAATGGCGGCAGGTGAGGAGAGCAGGACGGAGGTGGCAGAACGTGGAACGAGATATGTGTAGAGGACTGGATATGATGGAGGTGGTCGCAGGGATAACCAGTCACATTTATCCCTCTAGTCTACATATTTTTGGCGCCACTGTACCCCCCCCCCCCCCCCCCCCCACCCCC
>FN649731.1:1412854-1428597 GCA_000310025.1 Ectocarpus siliculosus | reverse complement strand
CCCCCCCCCCCCCCCCCCCCGATCTGCTTGGGTTGTTATTATTGTCTTGGTGTGTTCTTACGTTGTTCCGGTTGAGTGATCTTTAGAACCTCCCACACGTATTGGCTTTGCGGCTGCGTGCGGGGCTGGCTTGGCCTATGTAACCCCAGCGGCGAATACATCCCGGCCCAGGTGTGCTGCAGGGATTCATGGATACATCCATCTAGGTAGTAACTCAATCGGTGATCCTTCGATCCTTAATGTTTGTGCATTGTGTTATTGCTCGGCATTGCATGCCGAGCGGGGGGCTCTCTCTCTCTTACTTTGGTCTGGGAAGAACTGTACCTACTTTCTACATTTCTGTACATTTCTCTTGCCGGGTTGACTCGTCTCCCGATTTGTTTTTGCGATCTGCTATGATCGCGTTAGATCATTTTCTGAGTCCAGTTACTGGTTCCGTATGATTCCTAGTGTGCCCTTTTAGGGTAGTTGGCCCGTAATCACGGAAGCTGTCCGCGTCAATCGGACAGGTACGGATGTTAGAAGGTACTGAGCAGAGACCGGAACGGTTTTGGCTGTGAAGACAACATCATAACAACAGAAACAACCTGAGACTATGAACAAGAAGGCCTAGTAGCAACGATTCCTTTTGACTCACCACCCGGTCTTTTTGACAGCAGGCACTTTCACGGAATGTAGAGGGCGGACCTCATTTTGATCCCATGCCTAAGAGAGAAGGTGAGTGCATCAGGGCTGGACGCAACGTAGTCAACGGCTCTCGGCGCTATGGTGCTGTTGCTCACATTAGGAGGGTCAGCCGCGGTGGGTTTTGCGGACGCTCTGTGGGTACTATTGGAGCTACCAAATCACATCCACGGTTCGGTCGTGAGTTGTGATGGACAGGAACGCCGATGTTCTCGACCGTGGGAATGAGTGTAACACGATTTAATTCTTTGCCATGGTTGCTGAGTGTAGTGGTGACGCTGACAGGTTGCCACAACGACAAGGGTGGGATACTCCGTACCTCCATTTCCGCATCGAGCAACTGTAGCCCAATGCCATTTAATTAGCTATGGAAGATCGTGTCACAAGTAAGAGCGATGTGCGAAGGGTCATCGTTTGTTGCGGTTGATCCACGGTAGGCGTGAGAGCAGAACCACGGCATGTACATGGTGCATGCGTTGGGTTGAGAGCGGCCCTCATGCGTGTCCTCGACGAAATTACGAGTTCGCTAGCGCAGCTATCGGTGCTTCATCCAAACCCATCATTTCACACAATGATTCGCCGAAAGGCCCATCCACTGTATCTACAATACGCAATCTCGCAGGGAATACCACGACACGGACCTGACGGGCGAGCTCAATAGGGGAAGGTGCTTCGCTCCTTTCAATAAAACACTAACCAAGTGTTAGTATTGCTCTGGCCAATCGGCACCACATCTCAACAATCGAGGGGGAACCGTGGAAGGAGCAGATACGCCTGGCCGCATCCCCGTGTTTCGAAAAGCCCTGTATCCAGGATGGAACTACTGTAGTGGCTGACACGAAACGTTTGTTGTGTGGTGGGAACTGACCAGAGGGGTATGATCGCCATGAAGACATCCTGAAACACTGAGGGCCCCAGAAATGCCCTACCCTCTGCCAGAGCGAAGAGATCCTCTCCGCGTTCCCGCACCGAGCCCTGATCGCGCGTACCTCTCGTTCACCTCCGCCTCACAGCTCACCAAACCTATTGCTACGTGTTTGCCCGGTTTGTAGCTTGCAAATATGTTCCAATCACAACGCGAAATTGAGGGGGTGCCTGATGCCCCGCTTTGCAGGAAACAGTAGCACAGTCTCCACCCACCCAGTTCGAAATCGAAACATGGTGACACTGGTGAGAGCACCAACGGTGATGTCGGTAGCGAACCGGAGATTCCGAACGACGATGGTCCGTCCCAAACTTGGTGAATATGCGTGGTCAAGGGTTAAGTGCCAACGGCAAGCAACGAATGGGTGAGCCGTAAGCCCTCACATTCCAACGCGTCCTCCGCTCCCGCTCCCTGCCCTGCCCCCCCAAAACAGGTGCCGCAATCGCGTTCTTAATGAGGACTGCTCTACCGGTCACCCTCACATGGAGTGCCTGCACGGTACCACCATCGACGCGCCTGACACGTGAATGTGGGGTCGGTGGACCCCCAAGTTGTTGATACACCAAAATGAAATTGAATGACAAGCGGTTGAGCGCTATCCACGAGAGATGTTGGAAAGCCCGGAGAACGAGTGGAGCGGTTTCGCCTTTGACGCCCTCTTGGGATGCTGGAAAAGGAACAGAAAGGGTGCGGTACTGTCGGCGAACGTTGGTTGCCAAAAGAGAAACGGAATGGATGCAGTACAGTACTGCAAGCGAACAGCGGCCTTGGTACGGGATTCTTTGTTGCAGAAAACAATCGTCTGATGGGGTGAAACCAAGCCACATCTCGGCACGTGAGGCAGGACCGCGAATCCCCTGTTCAACTGTCTCGGATCTGCTCCCCCGTTGTTTTCCTCGAAAACCATACCTGACTGCCTCTCTACTCCAAAACCAAGAAGGTATGTGACAATGCCACCCAAAGGCAGAGAGCACGCAAGACGTCATCGTCAGGGTGCGGGTGCTTTTAGTAGGGGCAAGCCCTCTCGAATGAGTTCATGTTGGAGCAGTTGTCTTTCTACGTGTGTAAGTGTTCTTCGAAATTGTTTCTTGGGGTTGTGGAACTGTCAACCTGTAGCGTACACGTGACCCGGGGTGGTCGTCAGGCAGCAGCAACTAAATGCTGCTGTGGAGGCGACAGCGAGTATTTATGAACCCATCTGGCGCAGGCCTGGCCGAGGGCCGATTCTTTCATGTTTTTGCGGTGTCATGCGTCGTCAGAGCAAATTCGAACCTACACCACCCTAACGGCGCGTATCCCGATAGGTGCTAAATTATTTGTAGATGCCGATCTAGTGCAGCTCTAGCTTATTGATCAAACTCGAACAACTGTTGTTTTCCATGAAAACGAGCCGTAGCTTCTTTTCGTATGTTGGCACCAAATGGGCAACTCTGTCTAAGCTGCGAAGACCACGGATGGGTGTAGAGTTATCCCGTAGTGTAGGTGTCAGAGGATGGGAGAACGAGAGGGCATGTACAAAGGCGGCGTTTTTCAAAGTGCGGAGAAGGCGGGTTCGTGCTGTAGGTACACCTTGCTGCTCAGTGTGTTCCCTCAACAATCTAGCTACGATTAAGGGGATGGCTCTATTCGTCAACGGTTTGGGGGGGTGTACTCATAGCCGTGCATGCCGTAGTCTTCAGACCATTGACCTCTCATCCCTACCCGGGACGGAGCACGCCCGGTTTTCAACCGACCAGACTACTAACACATCACAAGCGCGAAGCGCCAGGCATTCGGCGAGTCACGTGGAGGGTGCGCTGCATTCTGCCTTGTAAGGCTGTTCGGCGGCTTGTTTCCTTTCATACGGAAGATGATGACTTGTTGCATTGTTGAAGTTTATTCACTCTGCTGGTACCCATTGTTTATTGGCCCCCAGTTGCCCCCAAGTGACTGGAGCATGTCGACTGGTCCTGGTTCTTCCCTTTGGAGTATTGGCACACGCTGTCCACCTAATGGCCGTTGAAATATATTAGTCTACTCCAAATATTATTATTATTATTGCCCTCATTGGCACATTGGCACACGCTGTCCACCTAAAGGCAGTTGAAATGTACCACGTAGTCTACTCCGAATATTATTATAATAGCCCTCCAAGTCTGGAGCTGGCAAAGTTGCCACATGCGAAGAAGGTAGAAACTAAACTATTAAAAACTCGCCGCACACGCCTCATGCGTTTGCCTCTCGAATGAAACGCACCCACATGGATTCGAGGGAACTCTTACGGTTGCTACTGGCTTCCACACACCGGCACAATACGCAACGCCGACGATACTGTTATAACAATAGTAGCATATAGTAAAAAATGGAAAGTGCTGAAAATATGCACCATACAGTACGCGCCACCACCTAAGAACCTGCAAGTCTAGAAAATCAGGCTCAAAACGAACCAAATTTAAGAACTCGACCAAAACAACTGAAATATTCTCAAAATAAAACAGCAATATTGTAGTCGATGTGGGTTACCCCACAGAGAAAACAAGAAACGAGCCTCAACATAAAAGAGGTTGAATAAAAGAAGTTCTTACGCGGCGGTTCGTCTGTACTACTGCAAGGTAAAAAATGGAGTATCGGGCTTTTGCCAAACACTGCAGCGTGGCAAGCAAATATGACCCACAGAACTTGGGAACGCTCAATCCAACGAGAATGCCCCCCAGATAAACGTCAAAAACATGAATAGTTTGTACAGCAGTCTTTGCTTGACAGGACCGCTTTTCTGGACGAGTGATCTTAATTCACCCAATTGCGCTGTAACGTCTGATGCACTGATCAACTACATCCATCAAGCATGCCACTCACGGAAAGGGTGACCTACGTTTCCGCTGCAATATTTGAGGCACATGATCAACCTGCTGATGTCATCACCACATCGGTTCGTATGTGTGCATCTGGCCCTGCCATATTCCGTCCGTCGAGCCAAATTCGGGTACTGGCAGGAATAGCCGCTCGTCCATTGGTACTCAAAACATCTACTACCGACACCGCTTTTTAGTGGGCCACAGAAATGAATACTCAGCAAATCGAACTAATCCCTCGCAACTCCGACTTACAACTCAAGCGACAGGCTAGACCGTTACGGCACACTCTTCTCCTAGAAACTCCTCCCCTTCGGTACTCCCCGAAGGTTTCCCGACAAAATACTTCATACATCCACCAGAGAGGACGGCGGGCCCTACCCTCCATTCACCGGGTTTGACTTTCGACAAAATTTTGTGCCCCCACCCGCTGAATCACGCCTCAAGGTAGTAACCCCACACTGTTATTGCCCTCTGCGATCGTGTTGATCGACTGATTCCGGCACCAAGCCCACAAAAGATCGCGACAGAGTGCGTACATACGAAACCGCAAAACATGAACCGAGAGCCAAAGTCGAAAATATGTGCCCACCTTCTCTTCGTTTCTGTACTTGTAAAGCACCGGAAACCTCACAACCATGCAACTTTAACCGCCGCCCAAATAACGATGCTCTCCTCCTCATAACTACCTTGGGCATGGGGCCGAACATAACAAATGTTGCATCCTTGTCGGCCGTTGGAAAAACTTCTGCTCCTCGTCAACAGTAAACTTCGATGCGGAGGTTGATGCCAGCGCTTGCCTTGACGGACTCTACCACGATGTCAAGGAAACGGTGATCGTTGCAGCCTAGGTCATGCACCATGAACTTTGGCTCGGTGTTCGCGGTGCCCTTGAGAGGCCGTCGGCGTGCGTGGTTGCGATCCGAAGTGTATCCCGTCACCGTGTTCTGAAGGACACTGATCATTCTGGAGTGGTCGATCGGTCAATGAGTTACACCGCGCAAATGATCGGATGAAGAGATTAGAGACACAAAGACGAACAAAAAAACAGGTCAACAGGCAGAGGAGACAAACAGCTAGACTGACAGGCAGGCAGGCAGGCAGGCAGGCAGGCACGCACGCACGCACGCACGCAGACAGATGGACCGGCAGACAGAGACGTGCCAAGTCGAGGGCGCTTCTACCCATGTGATTATCGATCGCGAAATGCATCATGTGTCTGAGGCACGCGATGCCGGCATAACCGTGACGAACGAGAGTTGCTCACTTGTCAGTGATGCCAGTGATGCGGACGAAGTAGAAATCCACTCCGAGCTCGTACTGGAAATTGTTGGTGTTTGCGGGTTGATTTTGTGAACGGGAGGGAAGGGGAGAGAAGGGGAACGGGATGACGCATAAATTGAGACGGGGGCGCCAACGGAACGAGAGGCAACGGACGTGCAACGTGTGGAATACGTTTTCGACGAAACGCCCCTTGTCGGTATAATCAACAAACCAGGCAACGTCTACAGCACGCAGTGCTCATCTTGAAACTCCGGCGAAGGAACGAGTATCATTCGGCCCACATCCATCCTTTCAGAAGATGCTCAACCGTAACTCTCACAGTAGCTATTCTTCGCACCCACACGGGCTATCCTCCTTACCAGAAAAATGGAAGACAACTGTCTCCGCACCCGAAAATGAACAAACTAGGGCGGGAATTCTTTCAAGACGAATGGAGTCTGGAGCAGGTCTGCCATGGGCGACATAATTCATTCATGCAGCGTGGCAAAAGTCTGCTGCTGAAGCAGAAGCAGCAGCATGAGCATGAGCAGCAGCAGCAGCAGCAGCATGCGCAGAGGAGCAGCAGCCCGAAGTATCCAAGAGACGAATAAAACCCGGGTCAAGAGCACGGATAACAAGGGTTCAAAACACGACACGACACACCACACGCAGTAATGATCGCCGTCGTGGGAATTTGTATACATGTGTTGCACTTGGCTGCTCACACACCTGCAACTTGTAGAGCAGCTTGGACGGATCGAGTCCTTTCGGGCAGCCCGTCGGGTAGTTGTCCCTGCAGCTATGGTACATCGAGCCGTGGCACGGCGCGTCTGCGATGAGCATGCATAGGCGGATGGGGCTCTCCCACGACAGTTGAGTTGCATTTTGCAACCCTCCGGCAATGTCCTCGGGCACGTCTTTGCCTACCGGTGTACGGTTATGGTGTGGGCAGCGTGGAGGTCGGTGATGCAGAGTGACGTGATGTTAGGTTGCCGGAGAAAAACCGAATACCATAGGGAGACAGGAAGGAGAGGGACGTGGGGAGGGGGGACGGGGGGTTGTGGACTACCCGACGAAACATTGAATATAGCAGCAGCAGCTGTTCGCAACAAGCACCCCGATCCCCCGGATGGGTACGGGGTGTAGGCTGACGACAACTGGCCAAAGCGCATAGATATACCTCCGGTAGCCTTGATGCGATTCAGCTTCTCGAGAAGCTGGGGAATTTTGTCCTCCGTGTGGAAGTCGTAAGGACCCTCGCATCGCTCTTTGTCTCCGAAGTCTCGGTACCTGTGAGCGGCCGCCGTTCAACGAGAGGGAAAAATAGCAAAAAAATGGACGGATTTGGTACGACTTCAGTGGTACCATGACGTAGTCAAATCATACCTGTTTGTTGTTTCCCTGAGATCTGGTTACTGCTGGCTGCGGAAGGCAAGGGATACGTGTACATCAATGTCGAAATCCGACGCACAGCCCGGGAAAAGCTGAGTTCGGCAGCCAATGAAAACAACCATCGGATGGGCCTAGAAAATTACGAAAACACAATACCGTCTCAAAATCGTACAACACGTCCACAGAACAGGGAGGACAAGCCCAACAATGTCGGGCCTGCTGCCTTGTTGGTGTTATCTGTAGCATATTCCACTACTTCGACCATATTTCATGCGTTTGACTTACCCTACGAAGGCCACGCGGAGCTCAAGGTTGTCCACATCCTTCTTCGCCTGCTCGATGATGTCAATCAACTTGCTTCTTGCCTGTTCGATCCAACTCTGCATCTGGCATTCGCAGACGAATTGAGAAAAACAACAATGAAGCAGCAGGGACATGTTCCACCGCAGGTCCGCACGGTCAGCTCTGTGCACGTGGTGGTCAGGCTGGAAAAACCCGAGTACGAGACACACCCAACAATTCCAGAAATTCCTACGTCTCACCTCACCTCTCCTGAACAAAAGAAAATAGCACGGCAACAACACCCCCCATGCGCGCGCTGACTTGGCATCCAAATCTTCTGTGCAGTGTCTCCCTTCTATACGTAATGTATTCATTGTGGGGGCCTTCTCGACAACCAGGAAAGACGGTAAGAAGGTGTTATTCCTCCCAAGCAAACTCCAACGACTTCCGTCGCCAAGCATAAAACTAAGGTACATCGACCGCACGAAGCACAACGGCGTGGGATAATCGAGAGCGGGTCCCTTAGTTGATTCCATCCGGCCATATCTATAACACCTCCGACCAAGACAATAGCCAAATGACACCAGCGTAGCGCTCCTCGTCGACTTACCGAGCGCGTGCAGTCCATGACGAAGCACAGGTCAACTTTGGTCGCCTCCACGGCCGGCACCGCTGTCCCGGACTTCTTCGCCACGGAGTCTAGCTTTGCCAGGGCCTCGTCCACGGCCGCCACGAGCTGATCGACGCCCACCGTGCGGTTTGGCTCCAAATCTGAAAAGCCCAGGGCATCCATGAGCGTCTTCGGGAACTTCAACCCGTTCTCGGCCAGCTTGCGGAGACCCATCAATGCACCTCGTACCGCAACCACGTCCATTCTGTCTCCGCAACCGACGACAGCATCCGTCCAGTGCTCGATGGCTTCATTGGGTTTACCGGAAGCGACGCAGTGCTCCCCACGCGCCACCAGGACCTGCTGCCTAAGCGCCGCCAAGGGCGCGGACAGTGAGACTCCTTCCGGCGGAGGGACGGCGATTCCAATACTGACAGGGTTGCCGAGGCCGGCCGTGCGATGGGCACTGCCCGCGCCGCCAACACCTTGGGAATCCATCACCACGCGCTGGGCAGTATCCAGGGCCTCAAAGGCCTCTTTGCTGCGACCCGCCTGGCGCTCGAGCTTCGCGACTTCGAGGAGGCACTCCACATGTCGCTGGTCACCTTTGGGATCGTTCCTGTTCGCCGCCAGCGTGGCGCATTCGTTTAGGAGCCGTCTGGCGTGATTGACCGCGTTGAGGTCGGGGGGTCTCCCCAAGGGCACACCGCTGAAGCCTTTGGTGGCCAGGCATAAAGCAAGGTTTAGCTTCCGGTTCGCTAGCTGGAGGTCGAGAGCGAGCGCCGAGTTGGGGTTGTCCAAGGATAGGCGAGAGACACTGTAGGTGCTGCTAGCCCTGCGAGCGCTCACGTGTCGATAGCCATGGTTACTCATGATCCTCGACCCGCCTGCAACTCCAGACCCCTGTTCGACGTCGGGCCTTGAACCAGACTGTCGTGGCTGCCCTTCCTTGAACTCCCCTCCTCTGTTGGCGTAGTCGTCGATGCCGCCGTTGTCGCTGTCGTCTTCGTGAATCTGATCCTGTCCTGCGCACAGCAAGAAGGCGTCATCGATCGCCACCTAAAAACACATAAACAACACGTTCAAACGTGGGTAGGAAAAATACAACGTTATTGTCAAGTTTGTGCAGGGATGCAAAGCACCCCAGTAGCGAAAAAAGACATGAAACGATGCACGAGTTCCGTCGGGTGGGTTGGCGTGCTGCCAGCGCGTCAGAAATAGATTCGAGTCAGACAACACTCGAATGAGGACGAAAAACGAGGCGGCAATTCCTGCGCCCCAGTCCTGATGGCTTACCTGATAGTTCGTCACTGCATCGTAAAACTTTTCGTCCGCCTTTTCCATGAGAAGGTCAGCTTTCGCCTTGTCCGTCTCCGCGGCGGCCTGCTTAGCAAACTCGCGCGCCTGGAGCGTGTACACACTGCCCAAGTTGTTATGCACGATGCCAACTCCCCGCTCGTTTCCCAGCTTCAGGAAGAGGACCTTGGCTTCAATGTAGTTTTGTTGGGCCACGTCAATGTCGCCGTGGTTTACCCTAATGTTGGCGAACTTCACGACGGTGGTCATGGCCTGGAACGCCGTCATCAGTTCTTCCACCTCGGGCGACGTCACGTCGTTTACAATCCACGTCCCGGGGGCCTTCAACACAAGTGCATGCCACGAAAACGAAACGGTCTCAAAGACGTGTTGGTGCGCACTGCGAAACCCAAATGGAGAACAATATTGAGAAGGTATGTTATAGCACACAAGCGCTCGAGGAGTCAAAAGTTTACGTTTGCGCTTTCAACGGCGAGCGGCCTCTGTTTCGACCAATTTCCACGTCAACACTTGCTACTGCTACATTTGAACGCCACCGGTGCTAATTCGAGGCATGTGTGCACACGTACCTTCTCGGCGAAATCACGCCGGTTCAATGCATGAACAACATCCACCAACTGATTGACGGGCTCGGTAATGCTTGTTGACAAGATGCGGGCGGATCCGCCGGTGCAGCAGCCGATCACCAGCAGCACCGCCGCCATGATGATGCTCGCCAGGGCGACGAAATAGCGAATATCGTCTTCCGTCTCTGAGAATGCCTGATGACAATGCCAGTTATCACGGTAATTTAGCAACGGAAATCACAGATACATCCGATGGACGCAGAGCGGTTGATCTATGGGCAACACGGCTCAGGGCACAGAAAAGTGTGGTTCCAACATGGAAAACAACCTGGAAGATACGAAAAATAGGCTGGAAATTCCCCTTACAATATCCAACCCATGATCACGAGCATCACAGGCATCGCAGACGACGGACACTGGCTCCAGGCTTCGGCCTAGGTCAGGTGAACTCAGTGACCAATGTGTAATGCAAGTCTGATGTGGAAAAAGCCGAAACGGATGCCGTCCATGACTCTTGAATTCAAACCGGATCCAGCTCAACGACCATATGTATCGCTGTGCTATGCTGGTTGCCAGCTTCACGTGGGCGCATCGCTTTTATCGTACAGAAGACAGTAGGAGGTTGAGAAACGAAACAAGACCCACGACCAGTCACATATTGTGCACGTTTCAGGTAAGTCGCGAGCGATTGGTATAGGAGAGCAATCAACGCCGACAGATTCATACAAATGTGATGTCTGCGCACAAAGAACGCCAGGCCATCTCTTGACGACAGAAACAACACCTGTCACTCACCTCCAAGAGGGCCGACTTGCTGACGGTAACGACAACGATAAAGCCATCGCACACTTCATCAGCATCCGTCCCCGAAGTTGCCGCCGCTACCGTTGACGAGCTGCTTACCGTTTCGTGGTTCCACGCCAGCAGCCATGTCTCCCCGTTCATCGTGTACTCCTTCGACCCATTGCAGTTTTCGTTCATTTTTGTCAAAATGGGTTCGAACTCTTCCTCGACCACAGACTCGAGATCGTATACGTACTGCTCTTGCCCGTAGTCCTCCAAGGAATTGTGAACGGCTACCTGCCCTTCCCCTCCCGGGGCCAGCAGATAGGCGTAGCCCTCCCCGTCGATAATAGTTAAGTTTTTGATGGTGCTCTCGATATCCGAAGAGTTGACGTCCAAGCCGACCACTCCCAGAAGGTTGCCGGAGGGGTTGAACACGGGTGCCGCACCCGTTAGAATGAGCTTGAAGGAGTGTGCGTCAACATACGGGTTAGTGATGATGCACCCAGTATTGCCCTCGTCGAGGGCGTCTTGGTACCAGGGCCTGCAGCGCGGCTCGAAGTGCATCCCTTCGAAGGTACCAGGCGTGGCGTACCGGTAGTCACAAGTCTGATCATTTCCGTTGCAACAAAGGTCCGGTTCAACAGGAGTACGCACAAAACAGGCGGTGGCATGTTTGAAGTTCATCGTGAACGCGCAAACGAATGTTTCTTCCAGTGCGATAACTGGCAAAAATTTACATGCGATATTGCATTGCGACAGCAGCGCTAAATAGGAGTCACCAGATCCAAGCTAGTCACGTTGCGCACGCTAGAGAGCGGCGCAAAGAGGTGGCATGCAGCGCAGCCATGTGAAAAGGATAATGGTTCGTGTGGACGTTGTCCTTCTGAAGCCTCTCTCGTCTCGCTCAGAGACAGCTAACAATGCCAAACACTAGGTTAGACGAGATCGGACATTCGAACTTGTGCAAATGTACATGAAACGGTTAGCGCAAATCCCAAAAGTACTGAACTTTCAGCCTTAGAGCGGAAGAAACAGAGACAAAAGGAGAATACGGAGAAATCAAATATCAACCCTCAACGGCGGCGAGAAACGGGTGAGAATCGTCAACGCTCCTATTGAACGAATATACGTTTGAGCGTCATTGCTCCGTGCGCAACTACTGTAGTTGCTGAGGCAGGTCCTACTCATGACATTGGTGTATTCTTCGTTTGCGCTTACCGCGTTTTCGCCCCACTTGAGATAGCCCTCGTGGGACATGTTAAAATCGGGGTACGACTGAAAGTCGATATAGGACACCACTTCTGGAGTAGGGTCCTCCAAGGCCGAGATGAAGATAAGGCTGTGCTGACGCTGCATTCCGCGAAACGCTACATCCATGAGCGACGAGCGGTTGAGGAGACCTTCCACGGTACTGCCGGCCTCTGGCGCCTCCGCGCCGAACTCCGGGATGAACCTTAAGAGCACGGGGCAGGGTGTGGAACATCGCGAGGAGGCTTGATTGGTTTCAAACATCAGCGCCCCGCTAAAAAAAAGTAGTCGATTACCTGCCAATGGTGAACGCCGGTGGACATGCAGGCTTCCTTTGAGGAGACGTACCACATGATGATTGTTGCTGCTTTTTCTAAGTCGAGCGCATGTCAGGGCTACACCCGGCTCCTCACGGAAAAAATACCTCCAGGAATGGCGTTTCGAAGAAGACAACCCAAACTTGAACGTAGAGTGAGGGATGGCTCAACAGCAACTCAGCATGCAGAAGACTATAAAAACAACGGGGCAAGCGTGGTTTTGATAAATGTTTTGGGCCGTAGATCGAAAAATCAGTTCGTGTGGTGGGTCAAACTTCTACCACATGTTAGGCCTACGAAACGCCCGGAAAACCAGCATGATTCGCGGGAAGTTCATTTGCCCATTGGGGATGAACACGTGGAGAACGGCGTCGATGCGCCAACGAACCCACAAGATCCGGCAGTTTGGTACAAATTCGGGCCACCGCTGCATCTAGCAACACATTACGAGGCCTTTAGTTCTTTCTGGCTGCCTTCAGCTGCTGTTCAGGCATGCGCCACTCACACGCTATATCGGTAGGCTCTGGCAATTTTGAGCATGTGATGCTTGTGTCGAGCTGTAGCGATTCGCAACTGAAGCATGTAGCTTACTGGGCTTGTTCACCGAAATCTCTATGGGGAGATGGTGCTCACAAACGTGGTTTTCATGCATCTCGATCTCGCGCTACAAGGCCTCTACTGACAAAGCGCATACTTTCCCTCGACGCTGCAACCTCCACAAACAGTCCTCGTTCGGATGGAAGTAGGCAGTTGTGGGATGCTTCTATCCTTTGACAAAAGCATCGCTGGTGACACCAACAGTTGCTGTCTGTTGATGGACCGTTCGCAAAAGCACTCTACTGCCATGTAGGGAAAAAGGCAGGGGTTTGTTCTAACAGAGCTTGATCGTGTGCGACGCTTCGTATCTCTTGACCGAATCACCCCACACCCAATACGCTTGCACCCGATATAGGTCCTCGAGTGCAGATAACAACGTTGAAGGTTTGGCCCCGGTACCCTCACTACGTAGTGAGAGACGTGCATGATTGTCATCGGCTGTCGGGTTGGTGCCCATCTTAGCCGTTGGGGCAGCAATGGAACAATTCTGTTTATGCACGAGATTGTGGCAAACAACAACCGCCTTTTTCAATTCAACAATAACATGTTTCCCCCAGAGAGAGTGCAACGAAATGTCCCACCAAACAATTCTTGCGAGAAAATCTTGGGGAGATATTTTTCCAAGGTTATGTTCCCACGAAGATAGGCGTACGCTTTGCAACAATGCCTGCTGCAACGAGAGTCGCCCAAGGGGCTCACCAGACCGAGTGCTTGTAGTCCAGGGGTTCCGGCTCTAGCAGCCCCGAGTGCTGTTCCACGTACGCATCGACCGTCATCGTCTCCGGCACGATGAGTCCTGTCTGCTCTCCAAATGCCTGCAGCTGCAAAACGGTCTCCTTCACCCGACCGAAGTGCTCCTCGATAGTCCCGGCCTTGGCCTCAGAAATTTTCTCCAGGTTCGCCTGTTTTGCAGACAGAGATGAGCAGGGGGTTGACAGGCTTTCAAATGCACATCGGGAGACCTGCAGATATCTCACGAACTATAATCATTCGCCAGCCATGTTTTCTTCTAGGTCGTAGAATGCTGTGATGTGCTTGCTGCTCTCGCTAGCACGTCGGAAGAGAGCCAGGTGTTTTCGTACTGTGTCTGCAAGAGTTTTGGAGTCTGTCACTGCTACCTCTTGTCTTCGCGGCCCGGGCCTTTTTTTTCTTTCTACGAACTGTGGCTCATGGGGAGGGGAGGGCGGAGGTGTGATCTTTGGTGTAGGAGAGTAGAGGTTCATTGTGTTTGGAGTACATGGCTGTCCCAGCTGGCTCTGTCTCAGACAGCTCGTTTTCTTGATCAGAACTGTGGCTTTGGGGGCGGCGAGGGGGGGAGTGCTTTATTTCGTGTTGGGAGAGGACGGTCATTTCTACAAGTGCGCTTGGCGAGTACTGCTGTCGCAACGTGTAGCTGCTGTCTCTGGCTACGTCATTTTCCCCTCATCACCCAATAACGGCAGTTTTCTGTGGGGATTCTGGATCATCTGCGTGATCGATCGTTGGTGGTTGTGGGCGAGGGCATGCTGTCGTGGGGGGAAAATCAAATAAAAATAAAAGTACTATACTTCGAGATGGTACGTGTTGTTTTCATTTGACATATGTACATTGTCTGTTTCTCGCTCTTTGTCCATGTAACTTCCGGATGCTTTCGACCCCGGGCTCCAGATGATAAGCCGCGGGCGGAGATGGGTGTAACCTGGAGCTAGTAGCAAGGTGCGAAAAACAGGCACGAGGTACTGTTGTTTCTGGGCTTTTGCTCGGTACATGTGTACTGACGAAAATATTGTAGTGATTCGATACAACCACATAAAAAAAACAGGGGAAAGAAAAAATGAAATGCAAAAAACAAGTGGTGCAGAGGGAATAGAATCCGCTCAAACAAAAAAAAAGCAACCGTGTTGAAATACCGGCTGGTACAAAGTGTTTTACTTTCTAAAAAAGTGCACAACCTCCAAGAAACGGTACACCTCGCACTACCATCGGCAACCTGCTCGCTACATAGTCGGATTGTTCATATGTAGTGCCAAACTTCAAGAAAAGTATACATTACACTACAATATCATCGGCAACCTGCTCCCTAACCGGCTTCCCTAACCGGCTTGTGCACAGCCAGTAGTGCGCCAACCTCCACGAAAGGGCACCTTGCATTACCGTTGGCAGCTTGGCCCCGAACCGACTTGCAAACAGTGCGCAACCTCTAATAAAGGTGCACCTTGCACAACCTGGCCAACTATTCATCGTAAGGATTACCCAAAGGTTACAAGTGGTGCCCTATTGCAGTGCTACGAGAATTTATAGTTCACGAGATGTTAATAGTGTTTACTTTTACTTTTCCAGAGCGGCCCGGTAGAGGTACTGTGGATTGCACGTAATGGTATGCGCGCAAAAAAAAAAAAAGTTGACTGAGGGGGGGGGGGGGGGGGTCTCATCGTCGTGCATGCCGTAGTCGTTAGACCATTGATCTCGCATCCCTACAAAGCCGGGACGGAGCAGGCTGGGTTCTCACCGGACCAGGCTCTCACATCACCAAGCGCGAAGCACCGTGAGGTATGCGGCGAGTCGCATGAAGGGTGCGCTGCATCCTGCTAAGGGTGTTTGGCATCTTGTGCTAACTTCCTTGCGTACGGATGATAGCTGCGTATGACTTTATATATTTTCTGGTGCTTTCACTTCCAGAGACAGTTATAAGCACTGTGAAACTGCCTCGAGGGTGCTTGATCAATTTAACACACACGTGGCGCGATCATCCCCTATGCGCGGAGTGAGGGTTCTCGGCCCCGCACAACATCATCTACTCGACCACCATTATGGTTGCCGCAAAAACAAAAATCAGAAGCAAAAAAACCCGGTAACCTGGTTGCCGAGCTCACGGAGTGATCGGCTTGTTTTACAACGTCGTTGCTAAACGACGAAAACCCAACCCCGATGGCAAACACCAGGGGG
>FN649731.1:1378983-1412610 GCA_000310025.1 Ectocarpus siliculosus | reverse complement strand
CATGCCTTAGTCGTTTGACCATTGGGGGGGGGGGAATCAGCCATGCATGTCTGTCTGTCTGTCTGTCGTCCGTGACAACAACATCACAGCAGACTGGAGCCCATTTCACCATCTAGGCACCAACTTGCAATCTTAGACTTGCGCACAACAAGAATATTTTGCCCAAGGTGTCCCAACTGCTACCTTTTCAATCCGTGGTCGGTGCGTCGAGATAGCACAGCATCTGTGCTGATAAAAATGTCGGATTCACGCGTCCCCGAGGTGGAGGAGGAGGCTTGTTTGGAACCACACGTACGTAGGCTCACGCAAAAGACATCACCCGGGGCCAGACATGAACAAGGGGGGAGGGGGGAGGGAGCCACACACCACAGCGAGAGTTTTGGGCGAGAGCGAGACGGGAACAGGGTGTGCCCTATACCTACTGCTGTTAGCTATCGGCGGGGGAAGCGAGAGGAGAGATACACGTTTGGTTGTTGTTGTTGTTGATCTCGGTTGTTTTTGTGTTTGCAGCGAGCGGCAGCAGCGGCCTGTGGGGCGTAGCCTTACACGCGACACCACACACACGCAGCCAGGCATGGACAAGGGGGAGGGACACACACACCACAGCGAGAGGGCGAGACGGCGGGAGCAGGGTGTGGCCTTGCCTACTGGTTGTAGCTATCGGCGGAGCAAGTGAGAGGAGAGATAAGCGTTTAGTTTTTTTGCAGCGCAGCGGCAGCAGTTGGCTGCAGCGGCCTCTTCTTGGAGAGAGGCAGCATCACACCACCAACACACACACACTGACGTCATTGGTCAGCCGGTTAGCGTGGTCGATGCTAATAATAAAAACACACGCTGACGCTGCTACATACGCACCACCATTGGTGCAGTAAGTGCTGCTGTACCCCTCTCTACACTTGTGCGCGAGGGTTTAGTGTGCGACCCGTGCCCTCCGTGATATTTAGTCTGGTCACCCATCACACGCTTTTTGAGTTGCCTGATGATGATGAACACCACCCCTCCTCTCAATAAATCACCATGGTGCCCCCAGAACACAACACTGCTGCTGTGTGGTAAACGAGCCAATGGTATCAACGCAACAACGCACGAGCCTGCTGCAGGTACTGTTTTTTCAACCCAAAAAACTACTACCCCGCCCCGGTCGGTCTAGCAGGAATAATGCATACGATCAAAGGACTACCTTTCTGCAACCGCTGCATAAATGTGGAACAGGACATGTCGCCAAGCAGGGAACCGCAACAACGGGACCCCCACTTCGCCCTCCTGATTCCCGACCAAAGGCCATGGTCTTGAAACAGAAGCTAACGTCAATTAACCGAACGCTACTATATGCACCTGAAACATGACGGACTTTTTGCTCTTCGCCCCCGTAGAGTTGAAACTTTACAATATCATCGCTGGCGGGATACTCCTTCACTGACTAAAGTCCTAGAGGTGACGTAACAGCGCTCCTGGTTGAAGGTGGAATGGCAACCCTTCGAGAGAGGGATCATGACAACCTCTCAGTTTCCACGAAAGGAATAGACAAAGACAGTCTACGAAGGTCGCTCTTTACAGCCCCGGATCCGCTCCCTCTGTAATAAAGAAACATATCTGTTGGGTCGATAGAGGTACACACTGGGCGGCGTGTGTGTGTATGTTACAGCGGTAGTTGCATGTTCTACCTGCAGCAGTCACAGGAGGGTGTCAACAAGAAAACCTCTAAACGGCACCGCTATCATTGCCCATCGTTACCTTCTCAAGTTCGACCATGACCTCTCTCGTGCTCGACCCCCACTCCGGAACGGCTGCGAGGGTAAGAAGGACTTGGCCAAGCAGAATCAGGAGCACGCCTACAACTGTTGCGGAGCACACCGCGCAAGTCAGTTTCCTCGCAAGCCCATGAACCTCGCGTTCCTCCGGGCGCCCGAATTGCGCGGAAAAGGTTCTGGACACACCCCTCGACGGGGTTGCCATGTTTTCCCGACTTATGCTCGACGAGCGACCGCGAAGAGAGAGCGGTCGCAAGACCATATCGGGGGCTCCTTGCTCCAAAGAAGAACCGCTTCGCCCTCCAAGCAAGCGCAGAGAGAGCAACAGGGAAGCAGGAAGCAGGGAAGATCGAGCAGACAAGAAATCAGCAGAGCAGAAACAACGGGACGTGCAGCAGACAAGGGTGCCCCGTGAATGCAGAAATTATGCTCTTTCGCCCTGCGTTTCAAGCATCGTTCCGAGTTTTCCTCTGCAAGGAACTTTCCACGGAAGTTTCCCGATAACCGTAACTTTCGTTGGGCCGCACCAACAAGTTGGGGCAATAACATGAAGGCCCGCAGTGGCAAACGAACAACGAGGGATTCGTTTGGTCATATATGCATATGATGAAATAAAAAACGAAGAACGAGCGCGCGCAAAGAATACGCTGCTTGCTTGTGCTTTCTACAGAAGCAGCTGGTGCGAAACACCGCGAAGCACAGGGTGCATCGGTCATCCGCTGGGTCTGCTGTGGGCGCACCCATCTGCCTGTGTCGTTCGTGACCTCCGTCCATACTGATCGCCTGTCTGTGATCATATGGCGTCCGTCGGTTCCTCCGCCGTCCTCGATGATGGCAAGCCCAAGACGGGGCTTGCGAGAAAAATGACCTATCCTGTGACTTCAATAGGTGAGTGGGAGAAGAGGAAGAAGGCGTCCGCATTTGAACGTGCGCGCGTGAACCAGCAAAGAATACACATCCGTTCCCGATGATACAGGGCCATTTCTTCGTCGTGAGCTCCTTCGGTACCTCGGTGCATGCTTGTCTGAAATTACACAAGAACAGCAGACAGGCGGAAGAAATACAGCAGTTAAATAGTCGACCCTTCCTTGTAACCAGAGTTGAGTTTCTCCTTTTTTCCGCCCTGTGCGCTTTGCACTTGAAGTCTCGTCACTACGATGCTATAGGAGTAGCAAAAGTATCTGTCCCGCCGTCGTCCGTGTTGTCACCACCAGACCACAGCACTGCTGTAGACTATGTTTGAGTTCGGCGGCAAGATCCTGCAAGATCCTGGTACCATCTGTGCAAATTTTACTTGTAGTACACACACACACACACACACACGTTTGCTGCTGCAACACAGCCAGCTGCAGCAGTTGGCAGTTAAGGTGCTTCTTATCGACCAATAAGAGCCAAATTATTAAGAAGCAATCTGGAATGAAGGCTCAATGTTTCCCCCAAGACATGAAAACAGTTTGGAAACAAACACACTACGTACCCAAGGTTTGCTTTACATACAGCAGTACTGCCTTTGGGCCACACTACTACTAAAAGAAACGTAAACGTCTCAAGAAGAACACGAGTGAGCGCTATACTCTCCTATATCAAGAAACGAGAGGTTGGGGGGGGAGTGTCGAATAAGAAACATCCCACAGCTCCCCGCCTCTCTTTCCCCCTCTCCCATGTGTTACCCAACCCCCTCCCAGCAACGCTAGTCTTTTATTGCTGTAAAATCTACAGATGTATGTAGTCTACACAGCAGTTTCAGCCCTCACTCATCATGGGGGCGGGGGGGGTACAGGACGTTGCAGCGACAGTGAGATCCAGCTGAATATATTTTGCTTCTTCTACGTTGTGGCCTTCGTATGTATGTACAGCGGTGGGTGATGAGAATAATGCGGTTGCGTACGGGAGGCGAGGAAGCAGCGCAAATCATTGTTTAATTTTACGTGTTGTGTAGTCTACATAATAGAGTTAGATAGGAAGCAGAGACCAGAAATTGCCGCGCGGGGGGGATCGCAGTGTCTCCTCTTCAAAAATCCAGGAAATGCCTGCATATCTCATTTTTCCAAAGTCTAACTTCAGTACGAAACTACCGTATCGCAATTAGCCGTCCGCAGAGGAGGTCGTTTGGGTACAACGTTCGTTCGTGTCTGAGATTGTAGCCCTTTGATATGCACTGCAGACTACTATGTAGCGGTCGGTCGTGATTTTCCAAACGTCCTTCTATCATCGAGATCGGTGAGCTACAAAAGAAATGGGATTTTTGAAGCTGCTGCCTGTCTGTCTGTGCGGTCCGATTTTGAAACGCGTCAAGCACCTTGGCTTTGCCTAGGCCTACCAATACATGACCCCAGGCATTCAAATCGACCATGTATGGCGACGAGTAGGACATGTGAGGGAAGAGCTGTGCTGCAGTTCGCGGCCCCACATACTCACGTAGGCGCTCATTCGCCGTTACTGCTGTGTGCTTGAAGCGTTTCAAAATCGGACCGCACAACAGCAGGTAGCTTCAGAAATAAATCCTGCTTATTATAATTTAGCTCACCGATCTCGATGATAGAAGGATCTTTTGGAAAATAGCGGACCGCTACAAGTCTGATCTCAGACACTATGTAACATCGTACACAAGCGCGGTTAAATTGCGATACGGTCGTAATAGCTTCGTACTGGAGTTAGACTTTGGAAAACTGAGATATGCAGGCGTTTCCTGGATTTTTGAGATGAGGCACTGCGATCCCCCCCGCGCCCTTAAGAAACTCGGCAGGAGGATTCGGAAGCACGAACAAAAGTAAGAAACAAAAGAAATTGAACAACTTATTACGCTGAGTTTTCAGCCCACAATAACGAATTTATTATTTGAGGTTGGACCGGAAACTGGCCTTTCTTACTAAATAAAGTGGGCGCTAGCTGCTGTTTAGCACCATCTAGCTAGGTTTTTGCCTATCTATTGCGCTCCGTATGTATGTAGGCAATCGCCGAAAACGACCGAATTTCCGAAGTTGATACAATATTGGTCGCCGCAAAACTGAGGAATCATCACCGAAAAAAAACGGGCACACCGCCGAAAACGGGAGGCGCCTCGCCGATATTTGATGTACGCGCCGATTGTCGCCGTTTTTCAACGTTTGTTTCTGTTTTCGGGGGCTCCGTGGATATAGGTCTTACCCCAAAACTTTTACCAGAGAACCTCATGTCGAGTCCGACAAGAGTCCAAGACCTCACCAAGCACAGCAGCACAGGTCAAACACAACCCACGCACCGCGCTGCAGATACCGCGCACGGCGGTAGTCGGCGAGCACCGAAAACGACCGAATTTGAGATTGGTCACCGAAAAAACTGAGACATTATTGACATTTTTTAGGGCGCATACTAACGTCCTACCAAACAGGGAACGAACAGGGATGATCACCAAACAAAATGAAACAGAACGTGGAAGGTGGGAGGTCGCGGTCGTTTCCAGGAAGGATATTTTGTGTGGTTGGTCAACCAGACAATAATTCCGAGTTCGCCGAAAGCGGGAGGCAACTCGCTGATATACTACACGGACATTCATTCGCCGAAAATGGCCGAAAAGCGGTTGTCGGCAACTCGCCTTTTTCTTGTTGATGGCCGATTCACGCCGAAAAGGAAAGGGTGTTGTCCAGCGACCATACTCGCCGATATTTTTTAGCAATGGGAAGAAATCACCGGAAAATAAACGAACAAATCACCTAAGCATACGGAGCACTAGCATCATCTCTTGAAAAACCCCAGAGGAGACTTAAAGAACGGGAAGATTCAGTACGTATGTATTCTGTATGGAAGAGTCGAGAAAGGTTAACCCTTTCGCAGACCCTTTCGCAGTCCCTTTCGCAGAGAGTTCCTACAGGAAATAGGCAGTATCATGACAAGCAAGATGATGTATTTCACTCTCCAAACAGAAGCAAGCGTCGCCACAGAAAACAGGAGACAAGGGAGGTTTTGGTGGGAGGTCAGTATTAGTATTGTGCTCGACGTGTCTAGGGAAGAATGATGATCGATTTTCCCTTCGTTATTGGTGTGGAGTGGGGGGAATCCCGCTGGACGATCCACGGAGGAATACGCCTTTGATAGTCGATGAACACGCCTTCACGACGCGGATTCCGGAATTCAGACGAATGTGAGCTGCAAAAGCGTCGCAAAGAAGTCGGACCGCGACCAGTAGTCTTCTTACAATTTAAGTTTTCTCTGAGGACGCTTCATTTCGCCTCTTTCGGCTTCTGTGAGCGCTCTACTCCGGTTTTCTCGGGCTCTCACAGAGCAGCATTTCCTCTGGAAATTTGGCACTTTGGTGGACTTTTCATTTTTTGTCTTCCGCTTTTGTCTCTCTCGCCTGCTGCTGTCACCCCGCTCTGTACCATCATACCACGCATTCCACTCGAAGTACGGCCCTCTCCTCTGTGTGTGCGTCCTTCTCCTCCGTTCCTCCGTCTCTCTATGTCTCTGACGGTCTGTCTATCCACATTCTCTTTTCATTTTCGCCTTCTCTCTTGACCGCTCTCGCGTCGGAATGGTCTGTTGTTTGTGCCGATGCCGTGTGCTACTGCGGGCTCTCACAGAGCAGCATTTCCTCTGGAAATTTGGCACTTTGGTGGACTTTCCACTTTTATGTTCCGCTTTTATCTCTCTCGCCGGCTGCTGTCACCCCTCTCTGCCATCATACCACGCATTCCACTCGAAGTACGACCCTCTCTGTGTGTGCCTCCTTCTCCTCCGTTCCTCCGTCTCTCCATGTCTCCGACGGTCTGTCTATCCACATTCTCTTTTCATTTGCTTTCTCTCTTGACCGCTCTCGCGTCGGAATGTCTGTTGTTTGTTCCGATTCCGTGTGCTACTGCTGTACATTTTTTTTCTTATAACACCTTCACACGGTGTGCACTCACCTCCTATCACGTGGGTACCGTTTTTTCTCTCTCTCTCCTCTCGGTGTGTGTGTGTGTCTGTGTATCCACGTTGTCTTTAAATTTTTTCTTTTCTCTCTTCACCGCTCTCGCGTCGGAATGGTCTGTTGTTTGTTCCGACTCCGGCAACGGTGTTGTGTGCTCCGGTTCCGATAATCCCTTTTTAAAGGTCCGGAAAATACGAAAATATACTCCTTTCTACCCCCACTCTCGATGGCTACCCCGGCCCAGTCCTCCCACTCCTCTGTAGCTACTCCGGCTACTTTTCGCACTCCTTCTGTTACTTCGCACTCCTTCTGTAGTCTTCGACCCCATGTCTCGCCGCCATCTCTTCGACGACTCCCCCGCCCGAGCATCCTTTCTTCATTCATTCGCAGTTCAGCCGACAATTTTGCCTATTTTTTGCAGTTCTGAGACCCTTCTATATGGAAACAGAATCTTGCAAATATATGTTGGCATTTTGACCCAAGATTTTCTCACAATATATCTTCACCAAGATTTGCAATATCGCGATTTATGGGGAGAATATGTTGAATGTTGAAAAAGCGGCGAGTTGTTCCTCTCTTCTGCTTGAAGTTGATAAAGGCACAACGGCCACTTGTTCCACAGAAAATGCCAAGGTGTGGCGAAAAGTGACCATGACGCAGTTGTAGAAGGAGCGTCCCTCCCCCAGCTGTATTGCTTCAACACTATGGGTGGATACTAGCGATGGGCGCCTACTTTGGGTGCAAAATAGAAGCCGTTGCCCACGAGCTCATATATATCAAGCGGAGAAACAAAATTGTTCCAATGCTGTCCAACTGACAAGAAAGTGCATCAACCCGAAGCCGATTACACCCGTGCACGTATCTCACTATGTAGCAGGCGTACCGAGGTCAAACCTCCGGCTCTGTCATCTGCACTCACGGATCTGGCTCGGGTACAAAGGGATTGGGTGTGGGGTGATTCGATGAAGAGATAGAACCGTCGCACACGACAGAGCTGTGTTGGCAAAACGTTCCTCCTCCTCTATTTTTCTACTTCAAAATAAAGTACTCTTTGAACGGTCCCTCGACAGACTGGTGATGACGCACGTGGAACGAGCCAGGGCAAATACGCATTTTTTTCGCGCGCCTTGGTCGTTTTCGTTCGCTGTCGGCACCCGTGGCGCTGACGCAGTGACGCCAGGGTGCGTTTGAGACCCTTGCGAGTGTGCCACGTGCAGATTTCATGGCGTTATGGACGATAGGTTGACTGACCTTCGGTGATCGCGCCGCACCCAGGCAAGATTTGTTTCGCCGCCTCAAGATTTGTCGGAAGGCTCGTTTCGACAGATCTTGGTCAAGATTTGTTCGAAAGGGCAGGTTTCGGGCCTCGAGAAATCTTGGCCAAGATATATCGGAAGATTTTGCTCCCATAAATCGTGAAACTGGCAGATCTTGGCCAAGATCAAGATTTATCTACAAGATTTTGTTCCCATAAATTGGGGTCTGAGTTCTGGATGTGTATCAGATAATAGAGAGGTACTGGGCACGGCGATGGGAAACAAATAATGGACCTTTACATCTCCTTAAATCACACACGAACCTCCATCATGGGAACTCCACCTTCACGGAAACTTTAACTGCCATCGCGCCTACCTTCATTTTAACAACATCCTACACCCACTTTCAGAGAAAACATTGCCTTGGAATCGCTTCAAATAAAGCGGGGGCGCGCAGCGCCCAAAACCTTGTAATACACAATTTGAAAATTTTCTGGAGTTCCGAAGAACGGCAAGGGTGGTTGCTGTTGAGCAGACACGCCCATAGGATGTAGTCCAATATCGATGTTGGTTGGACACGTGTGGAACGAGAAGACAAACAGTGGTTCATGCTCATCACTGTGAAGCGATGGGGACACCTGATTTGGTGCGTGCGATGTTCCACAACAAACGGGGAATGCAATCGCAGATAGGTACGCTCATGAATTTACGGGCGAACCATGTATTGTATCGAGATTGGCAGCGTTCTTCGAGAAGGAACTAGGGGTTACAGTAGACTGGAACCATGTACTCAAAGCGGGGAAAGAACCCAGTTCGAAGCGATCTAGTACCACAGCAGTATACCGTATATGACACAAGATAACACACCCCCTTGACCGGTTTTCAAAGATCGATTTCTCAACAGCAGGAAGACTCACAACGCCGAAAAGGGCGGCGTTGGAACCGTCTCGTTGAGAGCTTTTGGAAAATGTATCATTTCGTTTATGTATCCTCTTCGTCGTCGAGTAATCGATCTTTGAAAATCGGGCCAGGGGGTGTGTTATCTTGTGTCATATATGGTAATGCGTTTAAAGACGGAAGAGCACAAGAATCGGGCAGGAGTTTTGGTTATGCAAGCACCTCCATTGTTGAGCAGTCGCTTGGTCACGATACTTGCACCGATGCAAGCTACGCTGAGAAATACGTCGTCTCCGCATGAACGAGTTACTTTGGCTATGGATATTGCCTTTCGCGCGGTGGCTTTCAGTACGAAGAAACGGGTCAAGGAGCTGACGAACACCTTGGTGCAGCGCATCTTGCGTTTGCCGAACCAAAGTGGGCTTACGTTCAACTTTCAATGGGGGAAGACGCAGAGAGATGGAGCAAGACCATATTTTTGACTGTACTTTACGACGAGGTGGAAGTATCCATATGCCCAGTACGGGCAGAGGAACGGTTGGTTGAGATAGCAACTTGCGAGTGCTGCCACATGACGAAGGGATAATTATTCCAGGAGGTCAAGGGGCAAAAGACCGCATGGGATTCGAAGACAGTCACGACACAGCGCATGTCAGCTGCGTTGAAGATGTACGCTCAACAAGCAGAGGAGAGGCAAGATTATCTTTGCATTCGTTTAGGCCGGGAGGAGGAGCGATTTCACGGGCATTAATTATTAATATTAGCAGGAGACACATGCCATTGATGGAGGTAGTGGCGCCAGGTTCCTGGAGCGAGGGTATGGTTCAAGGGGTAACAAAGGCACAGTATAGAGAACTCAACGAGTTTTCGTTGAGTGAGCAAAGCCGACATGTGGGGGCTTTCGGTCGATCACCGATGCTCTGAATGATTATTTGAAATTTTTGAACAGACAACAGCAGTGAGACATGAGAGAGAAAATACTTCTACCCGAGATAGTGTGGGTTAAAGGAGTATGGGAGGATGACAGACATCGACCCGGGGAAGGTGATGCCATTGGTAAATCCCACACTAGAACGAAAGAAGAACTAGCTCGGAAATGCTGATGTATTCTGCATGGAAGAGTCGAGAAAGGTGAAAAATGTCGCAGAACGCTCCTAAAGGAACGAGGCTGTATTATGACAAGCAAGATTTTGTCTTTAACTCTCCAAACAAAGCAAGCGTCGCCACGGAAAACAGGAGACAAGGAGGGTTTTTGTGGAAGTCACCGCCCACCCACCCTGAGCAGTACCGATCCTACATAGTTACAGAGACTGGTGGCGAGATCGTACAGCTGTGAGTGGACACTGCCAGTGATGGTACTTTGGAATGTAGAGTGAATAGAAACTTAAATGGTCGTGCCTACCATGGACTGATGGCGAGACCGCGCTGTAGGTGAATACTACCTCTGCGGTAGGCTTGGTAACGGTTGTAGGATGGGCCATGGGGCGTTCGTCCTACGGGTCGTCGTTTATCCATGTGCTTTATCCGCGCACACGGGACGCAATACTTCATTTGCCTAGTCTAGGAGAAGTTGTCAAACAATTAGAACCATCCTTCACCTACACAGGTTCCGCGCGCGTTGCCCTTGGTGCCACGCTACTGTTGTCTGGTCAGGAAGGGCAAAGGGGGCAAGCAGATGGACACGGGTAGTGTTAGCGAGTTTTGACACCCTCCGTGTCAAACCTACACACCTATTTTTTTTCCCTGCGATCCACAACTTAACGTGGAAACATGTCACGGTATTTTCCATCAACAACCTCTCCCCCCCGGCGCTGTCCCCGTCGCTCTTTCCCCTTTTCTCTCCAGACTTGGCGGGTATCGTGCTCATCCTCATCATTCAGGTTTACTTTACCCTCACGACTGTGGATGATTGGGGGGCCGAAACAAGGGGGGAGATGATTGAGCTTGAGCAGGTACGAGGTGTTTTCTACCGTGATGTATGGTGTCCTTGGTTAACGTGCTCTCTGCTGGTCAGCGATCGATTCTAAAACATGATTGCAATGTTGGGGACTAGGGTACGGCGGCTGCCCGCCCCTGTGGCGGGATGGCCACTGGGATCACACTACCGTCTTGCCGTGTAGGTGGACCGGTTTGAAAGTAAACCTGTGGGCGGTATCGTCCTATGGTAAGCGTGGGAAGCCGTCACGTTTCGCCGAGCGGTTCCTCCCGCCCCCCCTCCTGCGCGTCATCTACGCTGTAACTCATCCATTGCGTGTGTCGATTTGAACTCTTCTTGAAGAATCGTCTTTGTGTGGGAAGCATGCCGAAAGGTACTTCGTACAATATTACAAGTTACATACAGTAGGAGGAGAAAGGCGACAGCAGTCGCGTGAAGCGATGCAACTGTTATCGTTAAGAAGAGAAAGGCGACAGCTGTCGTGTGACGCGGTGCAACTGTTATCGTTTCACGATAGACGAGTAGACGAGTAGCGGGCGGTTTGCGGTGGACCTATGATCGTTTCGCGAGAAGCAATGATGCGGCTTACGGCGCAGTAGTTAGTGTTGATTGGTTGATTGTTGATGTTCAATTGTCAGCAGGGGATGGCATGCAACCCGCAACAGGAGGTGGCATCCCATCCCCCAACTTGGAGCCATGTGTGCTGGTAGTGGGTGGATAACGTTTGAGATCGTACGTCTGCAGTATGAGGTCGAACAGGGATGATACACAAACCAGGGAATACGGAAGAAAGTTGGAAAAGTCAAGTGTTTTGCGTCTTTACGGACATGCGCCCCACCGTCATCTCGCCAATAAGCGCGACGGAGTCATACGCTTGTAGAAATGTGCAGTGTCGAGGTGCCCGTACCCAACGATCGTCTACTGGCGGTTAGCCTGTTTGCAGTCGTGAGATATCATTATTGGATTATTTTCCTACCGGTGGCACCGGAGTCGTCTATGATAGCTCAGTTGAAACTATCGGTATGTAGAAGAGGGATACTTGGGAGTGAGCCTGGTGGGGATCGCAACACCTCGTGATCTCCTCGCTACATGTTACGTTCTACCACGGTCACTTGATCACACCGCATCTATGTATCATTGCATACAGCAAACTACAGCATCTTACTAAATACACACATCCTACAGCAGTAATGCGCTGTAATTCAACAGCGCTGTGCTGTACGGGCAATGATCTCAGCATGTGCCTATTTTCATCCGCCAAAAAGCCGTATTGGATGATACATGTAGGGTAGAAACAGACAAGAATAGTTCAATTTCGGCAACGCCAAGACTAAAATAAAATCCACATGTATGCGTCGTAAGTACTTCTGCTATACAAGTATAAGAACAGAAGAATGTCTCGAGAACGAGAGAGGGTTTTCTTTGTCGCCCTGACATATGCTGATTTTCCTGCGTCTCTCTCTCTCTCTCTCTTTCCCTGTCTATCTCTTCTCTCTTCCCTTATGGTATCAGGCAAATCTACTCAAGCTTGCAGCGGCGAAAGCCGAGTTCGTTTCTGAGCAATTCGGAAGGGTCGAGGAAAGCATTTTGCAACTGCAAGCGTTTGCGGAGCAGGCCGTTTTGGCCGTTCCGGAGACGATGACGGTCGACTCGTACTTGACCAGCTATTCGGGACTTCTACAATCAAGCACTACCCTCGACCATAGTGTTTGGCGAGTGGCTGTATTTGTCTGTCATATCTGCATACCCTCAACCAAAAGACTTATGGTACACTTGTTTTCCAGAGAAGCAGAGTTTCGTCCAAGGCGTGCAGCAGTAAGCTCCTCTCGAATAACTGTGGTTGGCAGGGGTGTTGTCCTGGCGTGATATAGCCCCAACACGCCGCAGTTTCGCATGATGTTGGCTACTCGGTGTCAAATAACAAGCGTGCTTGGCAGAACGCAATGCACCTGGAACATCATCGTGCGTACAGCTGCTTTTTTTGTGCCTGTAAACTCTGACAACTTTACAGGGCGACCCCCCTCCACCACCACCATTCTCTACTCTCGACTTGTCCAACTAGCGTGCGTATCGAACACCGGAAGTAATCAGTTATCGTGGAAATGACTTCGACGCGATTGCAAAAGGATGTGTGGGTGTTCAATTGTGTGCATGTCAGTAGACATGAATGTCGCCGCCAATCGCTCGTCCAGGTTCATCCCGGACCTGCCTACGGGTGAGGTGCCCGAGGCCGGCGGGTCCCTGGAAAGCCTGCTCAACCGCTCGTCGCTCATGGACGTTCCCTTTCGGGGAATGCAACGGCAGCACCCCCTCGTGTACCTCGCAGCCTTGGACGATCCATTCCCAGCCGCTGGCACGATCTCCGATATCAACTTCCAGGCTTACGCCGGGTTCGATATGACTGGTCACCTGGAATGGGGCGTGGATGGGGTAAGCACGCAGGGAACAACGAAATATTCAGTACCACACCTACCGGTGGAATCCCTTCGTATCGAATTTGTGTTGAGGGCTCATCTCGAAACACTAACGGGTATTCACACGAATGCCCTGGGCTTCGACGACGCCAGGGCTGCAACATGATCGTTCACGATAATTCTTACACGCGCTCCTCCTTTCCTCGCACGTTGGCACGAACGGGGTGAAAAAATAAAACCAATTCTTCAACGCCAACCAGGTATGCGACAGTTGGGATGAAACCACCTACACCGGGGACTCGTACGAGCCGCGATGCAGACTGTGGTACCAAGGCGCCATCGAGAACGGCAACACCGGGGTGTTCTTCACCAACCCTTACGAGGACGCCGACTCGGAGGAGCTGACCCTGACGGCAGCGGCACCGGTCTTCAACTCGGCCGGCACCGTGGCCGGCGTGGTTGGGCTGGACATCAACACGACAAACATGGAGAGCTCCATCAAGAATCTCAAGGTCATCAACGACGACGGTTATGCTTACCTGCTGGCCCCGGGCGGGGACGGGCAGGTGGCCGTTCACCGGGATCTGCTGAACTACGGCGGCGTGAACTACATCCTGGACTTGGAGTTCGGAGACGGCGCCGACGAAAACGGCGAGGAGGAATCACAGTTTCTTGATCTTGTCACCGAGATCTCCACCGCCTGCTCCGGCTCCGCTGAGTACTCGAGGGACGGGAGCACGTGGATCCTGGCCTGGAAGCACGAGACCGTGAGCGGCGCCGGCGCGTCTACTGCCAGCGACAACTGCGGCGACGGTGGCTTCATCGCCGTGGTGACGGTCAGCGAGTCGGTTCTGTTGGAGGTACGGTGGCTCAGGGAGGGAATAGTTGTGTGAGAGAGCGGAGGAGGAGGGTGGGCTGCGGAAGCCGGTAGGGTCGGTTTCGGATACGTCTGCAAATTGTTCAATTTCGGGATATTTGCTGGGACCAGCCTTGATCGAGATGCAGTATCTCTGGAGCCCGCGAGGGCGAACTACGCGATGGAGGAGCGAGCTTGTCTTGTTTCAGAACAGTATTGCTAGCAGTGGCTGTAACTGTGGAACCCATATTTCTCTTTTCCGTTCCCTTCCTTCCCGCCTCGTTCCCTTTGGCATTGCATTTGGCATGGCATTCCGGCTTGCACGTGATCTAGGCCTTCTCCAGGACGAAATCACAGATTTCCCGGGTGGTTATCCTCGCGAGCCTCATCATGGCCCTGGTGCTGACCGTAATCGCCTGCATCACGGGTATCACTGCTCGATTCGTGGCTGGCGGGATCGTGGGTCCGATCAACCAGCTCATCTACGTCGTGCACGCACTCAACAGGATGGATTTTTCGCGGCAGGTATGATTCCTCTCGCTTGCTGCACCACCTCTTTGTAGCTGGTCGGCGAAAAGCCTGACGCGCTCTGTCCGGATTTTCCAACACCTCCTCTCTAGAGCGCTCCCTGAGTTCGTATCCTGCGGTCATCGCCATGTGTGGTAAAGGGCTCCGATGCGGAGTCATACACGTATTGTTGCGCGCATGCCACATGCATCTCGAAAATTTGTCAGCAAGTCCTGCTCTCGAGCGCACGCACCAACAAGCAGGATGCGTGACATCCAATTCGCTGCGACTCGACTTCGAGACGGCACATGATGTTGTCAAGAGGCGGCCGGCCGAGAGGCCCTGCTGTGACATCTCCGCCAAACACGCTGTGTATACGTACACTCCCCTACCATAAGTGTCCGCCGATGTGCTATGATTTTCAACAAAACTTGCTGGGGAGTTGGTTCGGAGCCCAGTGATGGAAAAGCTACCTCAGAAATGTGCCCACATCATTCTCGCAAGCTCAACCTCTACAGGCGCTGCTGCACAAGCGGCATGCCCACGTCTCTTGATAGCGATGCCAATTCTCGCAAACCTCTTTTTCGGGTATGTGCGTATGCATGCGTGACACAGGTTGCAGGGCCTCATATGGTCAACCGCATATCCTGCCCCGAGGTTGAGGAGCTCATGGAAGCCGCCCCGGCCATGAACACGGTTGTAAAGTTCGCCACCACGACCCTGGCCACGGGAAACATTGCCGCGGCGAAGGTCATCTACAGGGAGGCCCTGACCCTCTTCACAATACGATGCAACGACAGTGGAGTCAGCATCGTGCGCAACAACCTCGGCAATGCTTACGCGATGGAGGCCGAAGAGCTCGTGGCGCACGCAAAGGACGAGGAAAACCCGGCCCAAAC
The DNA here is from genome assembly GCA_000310025.1 of Ectocarpus siliculosus. Lineage (NCBI taxonomy): Eukaryota > Phaeophyceae > Ectocarpales > Ectocarpaceae > Ectocarpus > Ectocarpus siliculosus. The sequence continues at coordinate 1,397,206 of FN649731.1, read as the reverse complement.
CAAGACCCTGATGGAAAAGGCGAAGGAGTGTTTCGCCGACGCCGAAATCAACTACAAGGTCGCCATCGAAGACGCCGAGATGCTTTGCGCAGCCACCCTTCACCGACCGAATGGCGCTTCACCGCTGCACCGGGGCGCCCACCACGGTGGTCATGACGGTGTCGACGAGGCCAAGTTTGAGGAAGACGTTGAGGCTGCAAGAGCCGCACGGGCGGATGTCGATGCAAACGACGACGACGAGAATATGTCACACGCCGCTCTTTGCCGGCAGCTTGCTGTCCGCAAGTTTAACCTCGCCCTGTGCACCGAAGCTAAGGGCAATAGCGCCGTGTCCACGGGGGGGCAGCCAGACCTTGAAATCATCAACGAGGCCAGAAACCTGATACAGCAATGCATCCAGCTAACCTCCGCCGGGGGGAACATTGGCGGAAACCGCAACAAAGGCAACACGAAGAACGACCTGCAGCGATTTAGATACCTCCTCCAATTGGCCGCCCTGGAACGAAGGCAGCAAGGTAGATCTCGGGAGGCATGGGAAGCACTGGATGCGGCCGAGCTGGTGATCGTGCCCTACGAGAACAACCACCCCGATGGGGGGCCCGGGGCCGCGATGGCGACGTCACTGGAAACACCAGTGCAGATCCTCCGCCAGAGGCTGTTGGAAGAGCGCGCCGCCCACTGCGTAGCAAGCGGCAACCACGCGGAGGCGATCGCTCACTACACGCAAGCCATGATAGGGACGGGAGACATAATCGACCTCAGCGTTGCCAGGGCATCGCTCTGGGGGCTCCGCGGTCTGGCTTCTGACGGCAACTACGGCCGCCTCTTCTCCCCCGACCTGCTGGTAGCCTTGGGCTTGCATCCTGACGCGGACACGGAGCCCGAGGGCTTGACCTCGGCAATCGACCAAGGTCTGGACAAGGTCAAGACGGCCAAAACGAAAATGGAAGCGCTTCAAGACAACCCTTCTAGGAAGACCCATATAGATTTATGCTTCGTGATGGACTGCACAGGATCGGTGAGAGAGCTGCCGTATTTCGACGTGCACTGCTTTCAGCTTTCACGAGTCGACGGGGCGATAGATAGAAGGGAGAAGTCGCCGAGCCATCAAAACGGTTGTCGTGCTCACCGTTGAGGAGTACCGGTAGACTTGGATCTTTTACGGGTGCCCCCCCCCCTCGGGAATACAGCTCTGGTGTTCCACTAATAGAGGATAAGCGAGGTAAATAGTGATCCGTTCGTACGTAAGTTATTCAAAATTCGAATCTGATTTTGACAAGGTCGCTACAACAAAAACGACAAACACGAAGCACACCACCGCACGTCGAACTCGAAACACGTCAATGCCGAGTCTTGCTGCTTAACTTCATGTTACACGTTATTTTCCATGATGGTCCTTCTTCTCAGATGCAATATTGGATCGACCAGGCCAAGACCAAGTTGCTGGACATCATCAACCAAGCGAGGAAAGACGTCGCCAACATCAACCTGCGGGTTGCCTTCGTTGGGTACGGTGTCAAGACAAACGTGGTTGCGATCATCCAGCACCGTACCCACGCTGGCCGATTATTAGCGCCCCGATTGTCTCGAGTGTGCTTTTGTGCCATCGCGACGTTGTATTTGCCTATGCCGAGAGTTTTTCGATCGATCCCCCCCCCTTCTTTTCATCTCTGTCTCATGGCCTTAGCCCTGGTATCGTTCTCACCTACCTCTGCACCAAGTGGTGTTGACGCGATTGATCCGACGTCTACGGGACATACGTAGAACATCATCGCGAAACATGGGTTAGTGAACGCGAGAAAACCGATCAAGCCTTGTCAGCTTTCCGAACCACACTTCGGCAGTATCAAATTGTTCCTCACACCCCAGGCGATCTGCCGAAAACTCCCCACTCCTCGCCGCAGGTATCGTGACTTCGGAGACAGGGTACGGTACGAGTTGTTCGACTTCCACAAAGAAAAAGATCTCCCCGAGCTTCTCGCCAAGCTCAACAAAATTGAGGCCTACGGAGGTGCATGCATGCATTCCCACCACTGCACATCGTGCTGTAATACATGTGGTACACGTAGGCTGTTCACGTCGTTTTCCTCCTTCATATCTAGCTTGTCCATGGCGGCAGTCATCGGTTCCCGTTTCGAAAGATCAGGAATACGACAGTGAGCCCTCCTGTTTTCGTACTGTCACAGTCCAACCCCGGTGAGGTCTTCATGGCATGGCATCACCAGAATCGCCCTCACCCCCGCCGTTGCCGTGCTCCCCTCCCGTCTCCTTGCGCCTCCCATTCTTCGCCCGTGACGCACCCCGCCCCGCCCCGCTCCTTGCTTTTCAGCATTTCTCTTAAATAGTAGTACTTTCCCCGGCTCTAACCCGTTCCCTCATTTCTATCAACTTCAGGCGATGACTTCCCAGAGGACGTCGCCGGAGGGCTGAAGCTTGCGACGGAGCTGGACTGGAGGGGCACAATCCGCCTTTGTATCCTCATCGCCGACGCCCCCTGCCACGGTTCCATCTACCACGCCGGGGTCGGGGACAGGTACCCGAACGGCTGTCCGAAGGGAAACGATCCGTCCAAATTGCTCTACAAACTGCAGGTGTGTGCGTGTGGGGCGGTGCCCAACTAGTCTTCTTCACAGTGCTGCAGAATTCCCCAGCGACGTACGTGGGAGACCCCACAGCAGCATACAGGGCATCTGCTCATAAGCAGCCGCCGGGTTTTGGTGCTAGTTTTCCCTTTGAGCGCCACTATTTGTCAGCCCCGCCTCGTTCGTACGAACGTGTGCACACTTAGTCGCAGGTCCCGCAGCATCACCGGTGCATGCATGCAGCCATGCAGCGTTGATTTGTCCAAAGGCTTCTTGTTCTGCGCACTCTGATTTCGCTTCCAGCCATATGCCAGCAACTGCAGGTCGGGCAGAGCGCGATAGACCAATATAGAGTTATGGTTATTTGAATCTTTAAAGTGATGCTAAAGTTAGAGTGCTCTGCCTGACAGCAGTCCCGAGCGCTGTGAGCGAAGCGGGGAGACTAGACCCCCCCCTCAATTCAACGTGTCAACTTCGGCCCTATACTTGGCCCGCCCAACAACTTCGATCGACTTCAGCTCTTCGCGATGTCGGCCAGGAAAGTCTTTCCACGACGGCCTCCCTGTCGCGGGCTCGGCGGTCGCACGCCTCGAGTGTTACACCACCGCGGAGTCCGCCCTAATCGGGCACTTCCCGCCTGCATCCCGGAGAATCTGCGTTGAACGCTCACGTTCTTCAAGAAACGCGCGTCTCATTGGACGAGCTCCCGGCGCAGAACGTCACGCTACATCACTCATTCTGTTCTCGGCGGGTAGGTTCTACCTTCTTGGCGAAACGCCTGCCGTCTCATATCTACTGACCCGCACAGCATTTTGTTGACGGAGACTTCTTTTTCGCACCATTCGCACCACGATGTTTGTAAATGTACAGCAGTACATGCATGTTATATGTGTACACGTAAACACTTTGCATCTCCTCACGGCGACAACGCAGTATCCACGGGAACATTCAACCATTTACTGGAACTTTGGTGGTCTATCCACGAACGAACAATGAACTATTCACTTGAACTTGGGTGGTCTCCGAGGAAAGTTGAGGCAACAAATATCTGTGATTTTGAATGTTCGTTGGTCTTGACAAATATTTCATATTTTGTGTAGCCATGTGCATATTCGACAACAACTACACTAGCAGTGCGTCTTGGTTGGTTGAAAACGACATTCGTTCGTTGGTGGTGGATTGCTGAATGCGGTCCGTTGGGGTGAAGATTGGTTTGCACGGAATGTGCACACCGATTTTGTTAAGGTGTTCAAGATTTGTGAGCCAAATGTGCACCGAATCGCCGATAGGTCTATCACAAACAATCTCCACACCCACCTACCACCCGCCTTCTCAGACCTTACGTTGTCAATAGTAGCCATTCTTTCCAAAATGAACGCCTGCCAAGGTCCTCTCCAGCGAAACCTCAATCATCCGCGGCTGCGGCCTCGCCCCCCAGCAACCCGAAGCCCCGTTCTCACCAGAAGAGCGACCCTGCCTGGCCTCGCCCAGAAAATTACTGCGACGGCCACGATAAGCTCTTAGAAAGGAAGAATATCGAGGTTACTTTGCACCGTGCCACAAAAAAATGTACACGGATACCAACCGCCGGCTGTCAAGTATTGTGCACGGTTCTTCGGCTCACGAAGACCCCAACGTGTGCGTCAGCCTTGCTTGACACCTGTCGGAGAGACTCCATCAGGCGGTGTCCCGATAGGCGAATCGGTCTCCATATACTAAAGGTCCTCATCAGCAGCTTCAGCTAAATACAGACATGAATCAATATTGTACCTCTTCCCTTCACAGAAACTAAATGGCGTACATAGTCTATGCCCCATTTACCGAAGCTGCAACGGGGGACTCATGAACCACAACTCTCACCGCTGTTTTACCCCCACACCTCCCCCTCCACCGCCTGAACCACTGACTCTACTCATCCCTCCATCCCCCCCGCCCAAATGTAAACGATGCACGGCTCCGGCCACCATCCCATGGCGTGCGCCTTACGACACAATATAGTTTTTGTCGGGCACGCGGATATGAACGAACGACTATTGCCACCATCCCTTGGCATGCTGTGCACAACACAGAATACTTACCTAAATACTGTACACATCGGGGGCCGTCGGCCGGAGTACTTGTATAACAAAATATTGCACCCCACCATGTCAACGTCTTGGCCCACTCTCGCCCTTGACCAACCCCGTACCAATTGCCACCAACCCCTTCCCCCCTCCTTACCATCGCACAATCTTTCAATACACCTTCAGTACGAAATAGGTGCCGATTTTTACTTCATCAGAATCACGGAAGTCACCGACAGGATGATCCGGGTGCTGCAGAACAGGGCGGGGAATATGTTTGCTGAATCAAGGACTCACCCTTCTTCCCGGCAAGGGCTCAGGGTGGCCAAGAGGCGTGACATCGTGGTGCACGACCTTAGTTCGGAGGACAACCGCTTCCTGGAGGTAGTTGTGGAAAGCGTCCTTGACAGCGTCTGGCGGTATCTATTCCAGGAGTAATAGGTCTCCCGGAAAAAACACTGAAGAGGACGGGGAAGGCATGGATGCTGTCCACCGCGTCGGAAATTGGTGCGAAACAGAGTATGGATGCTGCTCGCGGGCATCCTGAAAGGCATGTGCATAGTATGTTGAGATCAGTGCAAGGGCTGGGTCCCCTTCAACAGGTTCACCCACATTCCGGTCCGAGGTCCATCACAACCCACGCAGGACGGACGATGTGCTGCCGAAAGTACGGTGGAATTCAAGGATAAGGATGCACTTCAAGATTTTGTTGCTGAGGGTTCGATTGGTGGTGTATGAAGGATCGACGCGATGCCCCGAACTCCGGCACTCCGCTTTTACTTCCGATGGGAGAGCGAGGAAGGGAGACGGACAGAAATCTGGTCAGAACAGAGAGATGAAATATGCTGTGAAGTTTGAGCAGCCTGTGACGGTCATCTGTGGACGTGGTAGCGTGTAGCGTATCGTTTATCCGGCTTTCCTATCTTGACCAGCCAGGCCCACGTCCTGATACCTGACCGTGCTTGGTGCTAGAAAACACTCGTTTTAGAGGAAGAAAATGTATCCGCCTGAAGAGGCCGTTGGTACCCGGAAGCGAGCTGTGGATCGCAGGAGCAAGGTTTCGATTGACGTGGCCGGTCTAAAAGCATGTTGAAGGCAGAGGTAGCAAAAGCAACTGTAAGCAGACGATGCTCGTTTGATTCTTGATCTAGCTTTCGCATCGCGTTGGCTCGAAAACGCAGGCCCCTTCGTGTTCGTGTTGAAAATTTTGGCGAGAGGATCCTGGGAGAGGAAGGAATCGCATGGTGACATAACGGCAGTAAGTTTGTGTGCTTGTGAGTCAGATCAAACCAAAGGCTTTTTGTAGCATGTAGTTGTGGTTGCCATGGTCTGGTGTAGATCAAGGCGGGGAAAATGAAGCGCCCACGATATTCTCTTCGAAGCGCGTACAGGGAGACACATCATTTCGTTTTCTTGCTTGGTCAATGTACAACCAGCGTGCGTGCCAGATCTATAGATGGGTTGTGGGGTCTTCAGTCATTGTCGTGAAATATATGGTATATTTTTTGCCTTCATCCACTGTTTTTTATCTGTCAAATGTTGTGTCCGTCGTTGCGCGAATTCTAAGCAGCAAGTGTACCTTGTTTCCCAATGGTTGGCCTGGACGATGTTTTCTTCGAAGTACTTATGGGGAGGAAAGCCGTGTTCGACCTCCATGTACAGTGCAAATAATGTGTTGTAGTGCCTTTATTTCGCATTTTATGGCTTTCTTTAATTTACCGCGGTCATCTCCGAAAAAATTGCTCCGCAAGGTCTATTGACAAATCAGACAACTGCGTGCCTTTTCCCTTTTTTTGTTACCCTTCTATTGCTGTTTTGGAGAATTTCGGGAGGTGCCTGTTAGTCTAATTTATATAAAAATCAAAGGGGGTTCGAGTGGGGGGGAGAGTTGTGCATGCCGTAGTCGTTAGACCTCTGACCTCGCATCCCTACAAAGCCGGGACGGAGCACGCTGGGTTCTCACCGGACCAGGCTCTCACATCACCAAGCGCGAAGCACCGTGAGGTATGCGGTGAGTCGCATGAAGGGTGCGCTGCATCCTGCTAAGGGTGTTCGGCATCTTGTGCTTACTTGCTTGCATACGGATGTCAGCAGTTACTCAGGAGTTGTTTTATTTCTGGTGCTTTCACTTCCGGAGACAGTTATAAGCACTGTGTGACTGCCTCGAGAGTGCTTGGCAAATTTAATACGACGTGGTGCGATCATCCCCTTTGCGCGAAGTGAGGGTTCTCGACCCCGCACAACATAATCTAACCACCATGGCTACCGCCAAAAAAGAAACAAAGGTAAAAACAAAGGCGGTAACCTGGTCGCCGAGCTCATGAAGTGATCGGCTTGTTTTACAACGTCGTTGCCAAGCGACGAAAACCCAACCCCCATGGCACATACCGGGAGGTTCCGATAGGGGGAGGGGGGGGTTCGTCGGGGTGCCCTAGGCGCGAGGTAGGATCCTCTCTCTTGCAAACAACCGCCAACCCGTAATTACACAAAACTGGTAGTGCGTATGCATAGCACGTCAAGAGACCAACCCAACTGACCTGCTCAACGGATGGGTGATACGTGGCCAATGTTTCGCAGTAGCACGCGATTTTGCCACTAGTCATCGTGGATCTTAACAGTGTCCCCCAAATACCGCTTGCGTGGAAGTGAGCTCTAATCCCCAAGACAAGCAAATAAACACCGGTTGATAATTATATTCGACCACAGTTCCACGAGTTCGACAGTCTGTTTTTGCTCCCCCACCACTCTTTTGGTCCCCCACCACTCTTCTTGGAAAAGCACATGGCGGGTGGCGGTTTCGAACCCGGGTTATCTTCCACCAAAAGCAGAGGTCTCATCGCGATGCCAATGTGAATAGAGGGAACTGTGCTTGACCGACGTTCTGAGACTGAATCCTTTGTAAAGGGGACCTCCGCAACCGCGAGGGTATCAAGAAAAAGGGTCTTAGGACACCCCTTTCACCGGACACGCAGTCTAATTAGCAGTGTTTCCGCCATGCGTAGTCTTACGACCTGCTACGCGGGTTGCAGAGTATACTGTTTTTATTAGCATACCGTAACTTACGGTGTCGTAGTGTTACGGTATTTGGAGGTAGATCGTGCTTCACCATGGTTGTTTGGCGTTGTCAGATACTTTGACTTGACGCCATGCAAGATTCGGGCGTTATGCCGAAACGTGTTCCTTTCTGTTCATCATCAAGTGTGTGTGCGTGGGTCGGGTTTGATCTTGCGCGTTTGAGATCTGTGTGCGTTGACTTATTGGGTTGCGTTGGAACATAACGGAAAAGCTAATCAAGGGGAGAAAACAAAGGAAAGCAACACGAACCTACATCGGTGGTCGGACGAGAGAGTTCCACACAGCAGAAAGGTGATTGATTCTTCTATATGTAAAGGAAGGGGGTCCAATCTCATACATTGTATCACACACAGTATTAGTCTAGTACCCCCACTCAATTTTATTGGCGAAAAGCTGTCCAAATGTTGTCGTATGTACCTCCGGGGGTGATTGTTTCTGAAATAAATACAGAACTCGCTTTGTTGGTGAACCTACGTTCGTTCTCCATGGGGGTATGGTTATGGTGATGATAGAGAAGAATCATCGTGCGATAGGGGTGCCAGAAACAGGAGCCAACAACGAACGGTAGTTTTTGGTTGTACGTGGTTCGTTCGGTACCCTTCTAACTTTTCGAATTTCCCATGTTTGGCGGCTCTGTTCTGAGGACAAGCACCGCCATGCCATTTTGCTTCCGTTCTGTGCAAAGCTTTCGCCTCCGTTGACTATATACTTACTTACGCGGTCGCGTTGCCGATCTTCTCGTGGTGCATCCCCTATCGTAGGACGACTCAGATTTAACCTACATGTATGTGTACTGTACCTCTGCCTTCTTGTATGTTTCTTCCTCCGCGCCTTCCCGCGGAGGCTACCGCGCTTTCCCGCGGTACTTAGAGTTGAATGTGGGGACTGCATAGAGAGATGGCTAACCCAGGACCGATGAGGATGACAGAAAAATGTTCTTGATTAAGATACCGTGCTCCTTCCAGCACATCATGAATGAACCACAAACAGAACAGAGAGGAAAGACAAAACTGAACACGAACGAGGAAGAACGTAACCTAGAATAAACACACACGTGATGAGCGTGGTCTCTGTCTCGAGAGGGGCCTCGCACTTGGACCTCCAACAGAATACCCCCTTGATACTTGCTTGATACACATATTTTCCAGATCGAAACTCGTATCCAAAGTGGTCCCTCAATATCGCCGGTTGAATAACACGTCGGTGGCCCTCAAAGTGTCGGTGAAATTGCAAGGCACAGACAGCCAGCGCCCTCAATAGCGCCAGACCGGCGCTGTTGAGGGAAGCCAGCACTATCGCCGGTTTCAGCACCGCTACAGCCCGCAGTAGCGCCGTTTATTTGTGTTGTTGGCGCACACACAAGCACATTGGAGAGGTTACACAACAGTAGGGGTACCCGCCCGCCTACTACGTTGAACTGTCGTCTCACTTCGGCTTCCTGGAGCGGGCTGCGGAGGAGTGTGGCAACACAGAGGCTGCATTTACCTGTCGATAGCAAGGATGGCCAAGAACGCAGGCATACCGCGCGAAGAAAACGCGCCAGACCGACTTGAGGGAATTTGTTGCGACCAAGGTTGTTGAAACTGAGAGGGTGGATGGCAGAAGGTACAATGTTTGGCGACTTTAATGTTTAGGTGTTGATAGCGCGCATTGTACAAGGATGGACTGATTTTGTCCCCGCCGTCCGCATCATAAAAATATCGGTAAAAAATAATCTTCCAATCTGCGCACTCTGCGCGTGTGTGCGCGAGGAAATTTCCTAACGAACCAAACCATTTCGCCGGGCGAAAAGCTCGAACGGGTGGGTTGAGGGAAACGCCCGACACAAACATACGCCACAGGACACACACCCGCTTTGCTAGCTGATCCACTGCAACAGAGGGGAATCACCCTCACTGAACCCACGAAGCACAGGGTGTGCGTGTCATCCGCTGAGTCTGCTGTGGACACAAAACTCGTCGTCCGTGACCTCCATACTCACTCCCGCTGTTGATCATGGCGTCCGTCAGTTCTTCTTCCGCCCTCGATGATGACAACTCCAACCCCAAGAGAGGGCTTGCGAGAAAACTGACCTGCTCTGTGGACTCAATAGGTGAGCGAGAAGAGGCGGGTTGCCGATGAAGAAGAACTTCCAGCAACTTGTACACAATACCTGCTCTCTCGTTGAATCACTGCTGTAAGTCTTACCCTACATGTGTAGCATAGAGTCTACTGCTGATGATGATGTGTGTGCCGATCTCGACTACAACAGCGGCAACAACATATAATCTACCTTCTACATAGACTTATGTAGACACAGCAGACCACCAACGAACGATGGCAAGACTGCTACTACTGCTGTAGGACTACTTTTTCGACTACACCTCATCCTTGCAGACCAAAAAGGAGCGGGAGCTACATGAATCATAGCTAGATGTCCGTCGCGTAGGTTGCTTACGGTATGGGAGAGGTCGCTCTACAGCAGCAGCAGGTAGATCCACGAACAACACAGGGCAAGAAGATACCGTCGCTGAGCAGTACCATTTACATAGCTCGAGGCGGGCGTTGTATTTTTCCCAAAATATTTTTTGTGTGAAACCCGTCACCCATAGAAATGTGGAAGGATACGAGACTCCTGCAGAGTGTGGGCAAGCCCTTCGCTCGACATGTAGCTAGTTTTCGAAGAGTTGCCGGAAGCCGGCGAAGTTTCCGTCATACTGTAGGGGGGGGGGGGTTGTTTTTTCTTCCAGTGGGCCGTTCTCTCTTCGACCCCGTAGTATCCACCGCCGGACCCTCCTCCGGCGGCGTATCCTCCACTTCCACCAGCTGTCTGCCCAGCTGGACCACCTGCTGCCCTCCCAGCAGTCTCGATCGTCGCGATCTTGTCTATCGCAGCGTTGAACTTGTTTGTTTGTAACCTCTTGCGCAGCCCTTACCGCTGCGGTAAGTTGTTTCTCCGCATTTGCTGCTGCTCTTTTCGCAGCGGCCGCCCTCTCCGCGGCTTCTTGAACATCCGACATCGATCGTCTTTTAAACGATATATCGTGTTAGAGGCCCCCGTGCCTTCCCACGGGGGCTACCGTGCCCACCCACGGAAATAAGAGTTGATCTGGGGACTATATGTTTACCCAGGGACCGATGCAGATGAGTAGAACCTTGATTATCACACACAGTGCTCCTTCCAGCACAATATACACAGTATCTCTTGCAGATACAGTAAACACACATGCGCGGGCTCTCACGAGGGGCCCCGCACTTGGACCCCCAACATCATACCCCCCACACACATATGATCTGCAGATCGGATCTTGTATCCAAGTACCCCAAACATCCGGCGGTGACGACGACGGAAAGACTGCGTGCGGCGCGATCGACGAAGGAGGAGGCTCAACGCCGCCCAAACGACCCAACCCAACCCAAACGAACCCACCCGCCAATCCCCATCGTCCGGACCAACCAACCCAACCCAACCCGGGCTTCACTACCACCCGGCCCGCTACGGTCCGAGGTCCGACCTAACCCCGTAACAGTCCATGTAGTAGGTAATCCTTGAACCCTATTCCTTCTTTCGGCATTCCGTACACTTCTAGACCCTCCTCATCGTTGGTTCTTTGATTAGTAGGGTCTGTTCTTCTCTCTCGGCAAAAGCAGCAGATCTAATTCTCCTTGAACCCCTCTAGAACTTCCGTGTCCAGCGTACCACCTTCGTCAATTTCGAACCCCTCCCATACGGCATCTACAACCTTCACCCACTCCATGGGTTGTCTACCCCTCTTCTTGCTTGCCCACTTCACCTCTCCTCTCCCATACCGCACATGCGTACTGCCATGTCAGCTTCTTGCGTCTCTTCCCGATCGTAGGGATCGGACCCCGGTTCTGCCCTAACGGCTGCATTGCTTGTGCGCTTGGAGCATCCTAGAATGATTTTCGCTTCTTTCATCTGTACCGCCTCGAGCTCTTTGACGGCCTTCATATTTCCTTCCCATACTTCTCTGGCGTACTCTAGCGGCGGTACCATTATGCTCCTCAAAACCATCAGTTTGATGCGTTTATCGAGGTGCCGGTTTGCGAGAATTGGGTGCAGCTTCCCTGCTCGTGCTTTGCCCCTTTCCGCTACCTTGGACATGTGTGCATTCCACGAGCAGTCATTTGCCATCTCTACTCCGAGATATGTGTACTGATCCACTACTGCAAGCTCCTCGACCCCCCACTTCCATCTATACTCGACTTCTCCCTGTCCTCGTTGCATACCTTGACGGCACTCTTCTTAACGTTGGCAGACAATCTCCACTTATCAGTATTATCCTTAGCTGCGGCAGTCAGCAGTTCAAGTCCCTCAAGGATGTCGGACATCCCAAAAAAATCATCTGCAAACAGCATTCCCGACACCCAAGTTTCCCCTACCTTTACCCCCTTCCCAACTGCCTCTATGACTTTCAACAGATCGTTGATGAACACCAGTGACCGACGTTTCACGCGTAATTGAGCTCCGTACCCGTTTTGTGTGCTCTTGGCTTGGGGGTTCACAAGAAAGAATTCTAGCTCGCGCATTGGATACCCTGACCCCCCCCCCCCCTCCTCTCAATCTTTCAACATTGCGAAGGGGGTCCCACAAGGTTGCACATTGTCCACAAGATGTCCCCCATGTGCAGCTTGCGTGAAAGTGGGCTTCAAACCCCAAGAGCAAATAATACAAAAACATTTTTCCGGGCCTCCGGGGCGGTGCGGGGGACAGGGGTACCTAGGTGTGCGGGATGACTTAGACGAACACGCTTGGATTTGACCTCGGTTTTGTGTGCCTCAGACGGTTTCACCCCTACCTCTGCACGCTCACTCCGCCACGACCGCGCTCACACTAGGCGTGAGAGACGGTACGCAGCAGCTTGTGTGCTTTGCCCTCCCACCACAAGAAAGAATCCGTAGCTAACACAACAACAACAGCGCATTTTTGACGAGGGACTACAATCACTACTACAGTTCGAAGAAAGGGTGTCACAAGCCGAAATCACTCTCTTATATCCGACTTTCTCTACACGGACAGGTTCCGCGTGCCCTGCCCTTGGTACCATACTATTCTAGTCTGGTGGTTAGAACGGACAACGGGGGCAAGCACGACTCAATACTTGCCTCTTCGGTCTTTGCTTCGACGGCCTCTCCCCCCCCATCCACTGTCTCTCACCCTTTCCCCGTTTCTCTCCAGTCGTGGCGGGCACCGTGATCATCCTCCTCATTCAGGTTGTGCTGACCCTCACGGCCATTGATGATTGGGGGGGCGACACAAGGAAGGCGATGGTTGAGCTCGAGGAGGTGCGTGCTGCTTATAGTATATGGTGTCTTTGCTTGGCCTGCTCTCCGGCGGTCGGCAATCGATTCTCACACAACACGCTGGGATCAGCATAGAGGGTGTCTAGACGGTGAAGAAGGCTGTCTTTGTCTCGCCGACATATGTTGAGTTGACCTCTCTCTCTGTTTCTGTCTCTCTTATCTCCGTCTCTTTTCTCTCTTTGCTTCCTCTTCTCTCATGGAATCAGGCGAACCTGCTCAAGCTTGCGGAAGCGAAAGCCGAGTTTGTGTCAGAGCAATTCGGAAGGGTTGAGGAGAGCATTCTGCAGCTGCAAGTGTTTGCGGGGCAGGCTATTTTGGCCGTTCCAGAGACGATGACGGTCAACTCCTACTTGACCAGCTATTCGGGACTTCTTCAATCTGACACAACCTTCGATAATAGTGTTTGGCAAGTACACTCTACCCGGAGACTTTTAGTACAATGCTTCTTGAGAGGGCAAAGTTGCCTCCAAGGCCCTGGCAGCCGGAGTATTTGTCCTTACGTGTAAAGCTCAACATGCCCAGAGTAAAACGCGTGATGCTCGCTACTCAACGTCCTTAGAGAACCGTGCATGTGTGCTCCATAAAATCTCATACCTTGGAGCATCATCGCGCACATAGCGTTCCGATTTTCTTGCGTATCTTAACTTCGACATTTTTGCAGGGCGATCCGCCCCCCGCCCCCCTTTCATTTTCTGCTCTCGACTTGTCCAAGCAGAGCAAGGAAGACCCGCTTGTGCTTGTGCGTGTGGAATGCCGCAGGCGTTCTCTTGTAATATTTCGGGCGCAATGTGTCCGAAGCGATCGCGAAAGGATGTGTGGGTGTGCAAAGTGTGTGCTTGTCAGTAGACATGGCTCAAACAAGTCTAACAAAAACAGAAATTTGAGGTGGGTAAGATAGATGCCGCTGCCAACTGCTCGTTTCAGGTTCATCCCGGAATTCGCTACGGGTGAGGTGCCGGAGGCCGGAGGGTCCCTGGAAAGCCTGCTCAACCGCTCGTCGCTCATGGACGTTCCCTTTCGGGGGATGCAGCGGCAGCACCCCCTTGTGTACCTCGCAGCCTTGGACGATCCATCCCCCGCCGCTGGCACGATCTCGGATATCAACTTCCAGGCTTACGCCGGGTTCGATATGACTGGTTACCTGGAATGGGGCTTGGTTGGGGTAAGCATGCAGGGCACAACGACTAACCAGTACCACGCCTATCGGTGGAATCCCTTCGTACCGAATTTGTGTTGGAAGACTCATCTCGAAACACTAACGGGTATTCACACGAATGCTCTGGGCTTCGACGACACCAGGGCTGCAACATGATCATTCATGACAACTCTTGCACGCGCTCCTCGTTTCCTCGCACGTTGGCACGAACGGGTTCGGAAAAAAAAAAAAACTATTTCACCCCAAACAGGTATGCGACAGTTGGGATGAAACCACCTACACCGGGGACTCGTACGAGCCGCGATGCAGACTGTGGTACCAAGACGCCATCGAGAACGGCAACACCGGGGTCATCTTCACCAACCCTTACGAGGACGCCGACTCGGAGAAGCTCACCATGTCTGCCGCAGCGCCGGTCTTCAACTTGGCCGGCACCGTGGCCGGAGTGGTTGGGTTGGACATCAACACGACAAACATCGAGAGCTCCATCAAGGACCTCAATGTCATCAACGACGACGGTTATGCCTACCTGCTGGCCCCGGGCGGGGACGGGCAGGTGGCCGTTCACAGGGACTTGTTGGACTACGGCGGCGTGAACTACATCCTGGACTTGGAGTTCGGAGACGGCGCCGACGAAAACGGCGAGGAGGAATCGCAGTTTCTTGATCTTGTCACCGAGATCTCCGCCACCTGCTCCGGCTCCGCCGAGTACTCGAGGGACGGGAGTGCGTGGATCCTGGCCTGGAAGCACGAGACCGTGAGCGGCGCCGGCGCGTCTACTGCCAGCGACAGCTGCGGCGACGGTGGCTTCATCGCCGTGGTGACGGTCAGCGAATCGGTTCTGTTGGAGGTACGGTGGTTCAGGGAGGGAGTGGCTGTGTAGGAGAACGCAGGAGGAGGATCGGCTGCCGAGGGCGGTAGGGCCGTGTTTCGAATACTGTACGTGTCCTAGCGGTTCAGTTTCGGGATATTTGCTGAGACCAGCCTTGATCGAGATGCAGTTTCTCTGGAGCCCGCGAGGACGAACTACGCGATGGAAAGAGCGCGCTTGTCTTGGTTCAGAACAGTATTGCTGGCCGTGGCTCTACCTGTTGAACCCATATTTTTCCTTCCCTTCCGTTCCCTTTCTTCCGCTACTTTCCCTTTCGCGTGGCGTACCGGCACGCACGTGATCTAGGCCTTCTCCGAGACGAAATCACAGATTTACCGGGTGGTTCTCTTCGCGAGCTTCATCATGGTCCTGGTGCTGGTAGCAATCGCCTGCATCACGAGTGTCACTGCTCGATTCGTGGCTGGCGGGATCGAGGGTCCGATCAACCAACTCATCGGTGCCGTGTTCGCACTCAACAGGATGGATTTTTCGCGGCAGGTATGATTATTCTCGCTCCGCCAGGTGCCCCACCACCACTTTGTAGCTGGTCGGCGAAAAGCCTGACGCGCGCTGTCCCAATTTTCCTAGAACATCGTGTCTAGAACTCCATTCACTGCTGTTCGTACGTTCACGGTCAAGACCTTCTCTGCTAAAGGGCTCTGATCCAGAGTCATGAATGTTATACTTGGGCGCGTGCCACATGCATCTCGCAAAGGTGGCAGCGAGTCGTACTCTCAAGCGTGCTCACCAACAAGCAGGATGTACGGTATCAGTTGAGGAGCGCAGAGCTACTCGACGTCTAAGCTTTGACCTGGAGAAACACATGATGTTGCCAAGAGAACCCCGGTGGCGGCAGGCCGAGAAGCCCTGTTGTATTATCTCCACCAAGCGTGTTTTTGCGCATGCGCGCACTCTCCTACCACATGTATCCGCCGGTGAGATGCGCTCATTCCGCCAAGTACGCGCATGAGTCGGTTCTACACTCCCAGTGATGGAAAAGCTGTTCCACGAAGTATGTGCCCAAATCATTCACCAAATCCTTCACAGGCGCTGCTGCACAAGCGGCATGTCCATGTCATTTGATGACGCTGTCACTTCTCGTAAAAAACAATTCGCATGTGTGCGTGCGCATGCGTGGCACAGCCGCCAGGGACTCGGATCGTCCACGACATGCCCTCCAACGACATGCTCCCCCCCGAGGTTGACGACTTGGTGGAAGCCTTCGAGTCCATGAATACGGCAGTAAAGTTCGCCAACACAACCCTGGCCACAGGTAACATAGCCGTGGCGAAGTCCATCTACATGGACGCCCTAGAACTCTTCACAAAGCTAGGAAACGACCGCGGAATCGGCATCGTGCGGAACAACCTCGGCAACGTTTGCGCGATGGAGGCCGGAGAGCTCGTGGCGCAGGCAAGGGATGCACGAAATCCGACCCAAGCCAAGGCCCTCATGGAAGCGGCGCTGCTGATTTTTATCGACGCCGCCATCAACTTCAAGCTCGCCATCGACGACGCCGAGATGCTCTGCGCAGCCACCAATTACCAACCGAATGGTGCTTTACCTCAGCACCCGAGCGCCCACCACGGTGGTCATGACGGTGTCGGCGAGACCAAGTTTGATGAAGACGTTGAGGCTGCAAATGCTGCACTCGCGGATGTCGACACAAACGACGACGATGACGACAACACGTCACACGCCGCTCTTGACCGGCAGCTCGCTAGCCGCAAGTCTAACCTCGCCCGGTGCACCGAAGCCAGGGGCAATAGCGCCGTTGCAACGGGAGGGAAGCCAGACCTGGAAATCATCCACGAGGCCAGGAATCTGTTGCAGGAGTGCCTCCAGCTAACCTCCGCCGGCCAAAATAGCGGAGGAAACCGCAACAATGGCGACACGAAGAACGACCTACAGCGATTTGGATACCTCCTCCAATTGTCCGTCCTGGAGCGAGGGCAAGGTAGATCTCAGGAAGCAGGGGAAGCACTGGATGCAGCCGAGCTGGTGATCGCGCCCTACGAGAGGCAATACGTCGACGCGGGGCCGGGGGCGGCGATGACTACGCCGCTGGAAACACCAGTGCACATCCTCCGCCAGAGGCTTTTGGAAGCGCGCGCCGCCCTCAGTGTAGCAAACGACTACCACGAGGAGGCAATCGATCACTACACGCAAGCCTTGATAGGGACGGGAGACATAATCGACCCCAGCGTTGCCAGGGCATCGCTCTTGGGGCTCCGCGGTCTGGCCTCTGACGGCAACTACGGCCGCCTTTTCTCCTCCGAGCTGCTGGTAGCGTTGAGTTTGCATCCTGGAGCGGGCAAGGACCCCGAGTGCTTGACTTCGGCGATCGACCACGGTCTGGACAGGGTTAACCGGGTCGAAACGAGAATGGCAGCGGCGCGGAATGATTCTACTAGGAAGACCGACGTAGATTTATGCTTCGTGATGGACTGCACAGGATCGGTGAGAGGGCTGCCGAATTTCTTCGGCGTGCACTGCTTTCGGTTTTCAAAAGTCGACGGGGAAAAAGACGGAAAGCAAGAAGTCGCCGAGCGTCCAAAGCGGTTAATTGTGCTCGCCGTTGAGGAGTACCGGTAGATACATTTTTATTGCTGACGGCACGTCTTGGATTTTGGCGGGTGCCCCTTCCTCGAGGATTCAGCTCTGGTGTTCCGCTGGAGGATAAGACGAAGCTAACGATCCGTTCGTACGTAAGTTATTCGAATCTGAGTGACATGGTCACTACAACAATAACAACAAAACACCAATCACACCACGCACGTCGAACTCAATACACTCCAACACCGAGTTTTGTTGCTGCCTTCACCTGATGTGCCACGTTGTTCTCCATGGTGGTTCTGCTTCTCAGATGCAACGGTGGATCGACCAGGCCAGGACTAGGTTGCTGGACATAATCGACCAGGCAAAAGAGGACGTCGCCAACATCAACCTGCGGGTTGCTTTCGTTGGGTACGTTATCAAGACCAAATCATACAAAACCGTAGCCACGCTGGCCGATCGTCAACACCCCGATCATTCCGAGGTGGCGTTTTTCTGCCATCGCGACGTTGTGTTTGCCAATCCCGAGAGTTTTTCGATCGATCCCGCCCCCCCCCCCCCCCCCTCCCCCTGGGTTTCAAGGGCCTAATCAGCCCGGGCTCCTTTTCCCCTAACT